>QJPP01004485.1:0-163277 GCA_003996215.1 Jaltomata sinuosa
TGAGGTATGATAGTCGCCTTTGTGTTTCCGAGGTTAGTGATTTGGATTCAGTTGATACTTCGTAGAGGCACATTGTACTAGTAATTCATTACCCTGGAACACCTGGCGAAGATGTATAGAGACTTGAGGCAGCTTTACTGGTGGAGTGGTATGAAGCGGGATATAGCGGAGTTTGTATCTCGGTGCTTGAACTGTCAGCAGGTTAAGTTCGAGCACATGAGACCTGGTGGTTTGATGCAACGACTTCCCATTCCTGAGTTGAAGTGGGAAGGAATTACTATGGACTTCGTTGTTGGTTTGCCTCTTACTTCTCGTGGGTTTGATTCCATATGGGTGATTGTTGATAGGCTGACTAAGTCAGCACATTTCTTGCCGGTTCAGACTTCTTATGGTGCAGAGAGGTTAGCTCAGATCTACCTTCGTGAGATTATTCGGTTGCACGGGGTCCCAGCTTCTATCATTTCAGATCGCGGCACTCAGTTCACATCTCAGTTCTGGAAGGCTATTCAGCGAGATTTGGGTACAGAGGTTCATCTTAGCACCGCTTTCCACCCTCAGACAGATGGCCAGTCCGAGAGGACCATTCAGATTTTGAAGGACATGCTTCGAGCCTGTGTTCTCGACTTTGGAGGTTCATGGGATCAGTTTGTTCCCTTGGCAGAGTTTGCTTATAATAACAGCTTCCATTCGAGTATCGGCATGGCACCTTTTGAGGCTTTGTATGGCAGGCGTTGCAGATCACCGGTAGGTTGGTTTGATGGTTCTAGTGCTGGGCCACAGAGCACAGATATGCTTCGAGATTCCTTAGACCGAGTCCGAGTGATTCAAGACAGACTTCGGGCAGCTCAGAGCAGGCAGAAGAGTTATGCTGATCGTAGGCTTCGTGCCTTGGAGTTTAGTGTCGGTGACTTTGTGTTTCTCCGTGTATCGCCCATGAAGGGCGTGATGAGATTTGGTAGGCGGGGCAAGCTTAGCCCCAGGTACATTGGGCCGTTTGAGATTCTGCAGAGGGTTGGTAGCGTTGCCTATCAGTTAGCCTTACCTCCGATGTTTTTGGCTATACATCCTGTGTTTCATGTTTCGATGCTGCGTCGGTATATCCCAGATGAGTCTCATGTGTTGCAGTGGGATTCAGTTCAGTTGGATGAGGGTTTAGCCTTTGTTGAGGAGCCGTCAGCTATTTTGGCCAGAGATGTCAGGAGATTGAGATCTCGAGAGATCCCGGTTGTTAAGGTTCAGTGGAGGTACCGTCCAGTCGAGGAGGCTACCTGGGAGACCGAGAGAGATATGCGGGTTCAATATCCGCAGCTATTTTAGCCTTCAGGTACCCTCTTAACCTTGACTTTCGAGGACGAAAGCCCTTTTTAGTAGTGGATGATGTAATGACCCTTCCGGTCATTTCCACGGTTAAGTTTGAAGTCAAGCAAATCGACAAAAGATATCGTAAGACCTTTAACAAATTTTCTGAACTTTGGGTCAAATGTGTCGGGGCTTTTCTCCCAATATATAAAGAGTTAGAAGTCCCCCGAAATACCAAATCGAAGGTCTACGAGTCTAGTTTCCAACGCACAAAACCGCTCATTCAAATAATCTCAGAGCAAAGAGTTATGACTATTTTACCGCGGACTGTCTGGCAGAAAATGGGTTGCGAACCGGGTCGCGAATCGGGTCGGGTTTAACCCGATTTAAGCTTCAATTTTACGTTTTAAATGCCATTTCAGTTCCGAAACAGTGATAAAATATAAGGGAGGATCCCGTGAGAATTCTTGAATATCGAAATCGTGCGTAGGCGAATTACGAGCCTAAACTTAAGAACTTTATTAGCATCGTGCGTATATTTGAAATATTTATTTAAAAGTTGTATTTGGTAAAAAAATTATATTATTATTACCTTTTCAAAATATTTAAAAGGTTTATAAAAAAATATATTTGATACAATATAAGTGTAGACGTATTTATTTTATAAGGTTTTCATACTCCGTAATATTTTAACGGAGATAGTAAATTTAATTATGTTGAAAATTATTATTATAATATAGTAGGTTTTATTGGAAATGATTTTTTAATAATTATGGTATATTTAAAATATTATATTTATTTTACCACGAATTTACGCAATACCCGAGTTTATACTTAGCGGGATGAGAGGTTGCCACCTCCACCCCACGTGGAGGTAAAAGAGGTGGACAACATATTGCTAATAACGTAGCATGTTGCCACTTGTCCCACTTAACAATTGCTATATATAAAGTTAGTGGAATATTGTGACAATGCTTACTGCATAACCACTATTAGTATTAAACTTTTTCCATTCATTTGGAAAAATCACCCTTATGTCAGTACTCAGTATGTTCAAATATAATACACTGTTTGTTGTTCTTTGATTTGGACGCTGCATGGGTCGTTCGATGATGGATTGATTTAGAGATGTATCATGAACAACATTATTTGTTGTTGACTATTTATTTGGTCACCGAAAGAAAATCAATTATCTACGTCAAGTTATTCCGTCCCAAATCCGAATTCGATTCCGATTAGTTTTGGATTTTCTCGGAGTGGTTCGAGCTTGATTATTGTTGTTTCAGCAGCTTGTCGTCGGACGACAGGTAGGTTACGGTTTAATTTCCCTAGACTCCGCATATATAGAATAAAATTGTATTAATGGGCATCCTTGGGTTGGTTTATTAGGTTGGTACCACAGACCTTGACCGCTTTATTCATGTCCGCCTACTTTTGTTCCTCCGTTGTTTGTAGTATTTGCGATATATTTTATTTACCCTTGTGGTCCTGTGAGGCCTTGTTGACTCTGGAACATAGAAGGTGGGATTTTGGGATGTCCGCGAGTCCCGGGCATAGAATTATCCTTCTAGGCTGGTTATGCTTGCTGAGTAGCTGTGGGCCTGTGCAGGGTCGGTAGGTTGATTGTAAGCTGTTGGGCAGCTATTGTTGTGTGTGATCATATCATTTCCATGCATATAAAGAGGTTTTATCGATGTTTTACAGTGGTTTTGGCTTCGGGCCTACTGACACTGTTTTCTAAACCTTGCATGGCCCGGGGGCCCCGTTTTTGATGGAAATGATTTGGAAATGGTTGATTTCACTTGTGGTTTAAAATCATCAGTTTTACGATTATCACTAGACTCGGCAGGGCCGGAGTGCTAGTTGAGTTTTCTTACTACTTGAGATGATTTTTAGCCTCGGTTGGACCGAGCACATGAGATGACTTTTTACTGTTTAGACCCGGCGACGCCCGGGCACCCTTGGAGGGGTTTTTGAGATATTTTCCTACTATTTTAGTCCTGGACAGGGTCTGGGCATGCATATTCGAGACTGGGTCTCTATCTTGATATCGAGACTGGGTCTCTATCTTGATACATGTTCTGATACTGAGATTTGAGTATGGGGTCTGGGACCTCCATGGACCTTGCTATCCGGGCCAGGGGCTACGGGCTGCGTGTGCCGGAAGAGGGGTATACGGGGGAGTAGAGGTATACGGGCAGAGTCCTTCCATGGAACCTACCTGCTGGGCCGGATCGGCGCCGGAGGAGGTACATACAGAGATACTATGGCACTTGAGATCTTCATGCATCATATCATTCATGGTTTGAGGTTCCACCCTTGTTTGCTGTTTGCTGATTGTACGCTCCGGTAGTATGGGATGCCGGAGGGTTTGTTTTCACTTGTTTGTGTTCCTCGGTTGTATGGGCGGCCGAGGGACTGTAGGTAGACTTTTGTTATTTACTTACAGAGTTGTTCTCTATTATGGATAAGTATGAGATTGGTACTGCTAGGGTGTTAGGTTCTGGATTTGAGGTTGATATGATTAGTTGAGTATTGATTCATGTCTTGAGCATGCCTATTATTATTCTTTCTCCCTTCTTCTTATACTTGAGGTTACCGGTATACCGTCCATTCCGTAAACTTATTTTGTATACACTGTTGTTGCAAGGATCCCAGGTGCGTTGTTTCTTACTTTCACCTGTGCCTTTGGTGTGTATATTCTGCTTACTAGCCTCATCTGTGGTTATGTTGATTTCCCTCTGGGCTAGTTCCTGTGTACCTTTCGTTGATTTCTGTGACTACTTGCTTCTATTCTGTCTATTACTGCTCTTTTATCTTATAGGTGCCCAGTCGGCCTATGATACCTACTGGGTACCTTATGCTTCGCATTTGGTGCTCACCCCTACCCCCTGCATCTTTGGGTGCAGATCCTAGCGTGGGCCATCACCGTTAGATCTCTGTGATTCGTGCTTGGAGATCTGTTGAAGACTACCTCAGGCTGAGGGTGAGCTCTTGGCGATCGGAGCTTAGCTTTAGTTTATCTTCTGCTTCATGTACTCTATTTCCATTCAGAGACATTTGTATATATAGTTTTGGTTTACTTGTACTCCATGTATGTAGTTTGGCTCTGTACTATGATACCAGGTCTTGGGGTTTGGTTTAGTTTCCGCATATGTATATATTCATATACCTGTTATCTATTTTATTGGTCTTATTCTCTTATTTGTTAGATAGTAGCCCATTACTAACTGTTCTGGGCTACAGGGATTGGTACACCTACCGGGGGTTGTAGGTGCCATCATGACCGAGAAATCGGGTCGTGACAAATTGGTACTCTGTTATTATAAATGGCTCGAGATATGGTTTCTTTCACTCTACTAGGGGCCTCAAGAAAGCTGACCCTCTATCCCCGGCATTGTTCATTCTGGGAGCTGAAGTCTTATCTAGAATGGTGAAAAACCTTCATCATCACCACGTGTATCATGGATTTCAGATGGATAAAAATGGTCCTCAAGTTAATCATCTCAGCTTTGCAGATGATGTTATTATTTTCTACTCAGTTAAGGATACTTCTCTTAATCTTATTATGGGGGGTTCTATCTACTTACGAAGAGGTATCTGACCAACCTATCAATAAAGAGAAGAGTCACTTCATGGTTCCTGCTAAGACTCCTCTTGACATCATTGCTACTATCAAATGCATCATTGGTTTTGTTCAGAAGGACAGTCCTATCACCTACTTAGGTTGTCCACTGTATATAGGAAGGCCAAGAGTAATCTATTTTTTTGAGATGGTGTCTAAAGTGGCAAATAGAATCAAAGATTGGCAATCTAAGATGCTTAGTTTTGGGGGAAGATCTACTCTTTTGAAATTTGTCCTTCCATCCCTCTCTATCCATATACTGTCAGCTATATCACCTACCAAAACCACTCTCAAGCAAATCAAGTGTCTAACTACAGATTTATTCTGGGGTTGGGATAAAGAGAAAAGAAAATACCACTGGACTTCTTGGGAAACTCTAAGTTTTCCTTACAATGAAGGGGTATTGGAGTAAGATCTTTAAATGATATTTGTCTTTCCTTCCAGTACAAACAGTGGTGGACTTTCATAACTAAAAATACTCTTTAGGGGCAGTTTCTTAGAGATAAATATTGTCAAAGAGCCAACCCCGTTGCTAAAAAATGGCATACTGGACAATCCCTTATGTGGAAACACATGACGAAGAACAAACATGAGGCTGAAAATCACATCCAATGGATTATTCATTCGGGAACATGTTGTTTTTGGTGGGATGATTGGTTAGGTGTGGGTCCTATTGCTAGATATAGAAGAGATAATACTAGACCCAACAACATCAAGATTTTGGAGCTTTTAATAAATGGTCACTGGAATGAGGAGTGGTGAGGCAGATTGCTCTGCCTCAACTAGATTCTTAATACTCAATTTCATTTCCAGGAAGGGATTCCGGATCAACCAATATGCAAACCTAATGCTAATGGAATATTTACTTGTTCTGTTGCATGGGAAATTGTGAGACAAAAGAAGAACAAGACCTTGAATAATGCACTCACTTGGCATAATCATATTCCGTTCAAGGTCTCCTTTCTTCTTTGGCGAGCTCTTAGAGGAAAGTTACCCATAAATGAGAAGATTACCTCTTTCGGACATGAACCAACTGAATGTTCTTGCTGCTATACGCGGGGTATAGATACTATAGAACACAGTTTCACTGCTGGGAACTTTGCGAAATATATCTGGAAAAGATTTTCTAATTCTATGGGTATCCATTTTTATAATGCTCCGCTGATAATCATTCTTATGAGGTGGTGGATCTCTAAGCATAATAATGATTTACATAAGCTTCTTCTCCAGGACACCCTTATTTTCATTTGTTGGAATCTTTGGAAGAATAGGTGTGCTAGCAAGTATGGTGGAAAACAATCCAATTCATCTATAGTTAAATTCTCTATCTTTAAGGACATATCAAACCTCATTGCCACTGTTTTTCCCTACATTAAAACTCTTGCTAACTGGACAGATTTTGCTCTAGTTGTAGAAAATGCAAGCATGAAATGAGTGTTATCAAAGTTCTCTGGAACAAACCTCCGACTACTATCGTAAAATTAAATATTGATGGAAGTGCTATGGAAAATCCGGGAAACACTTGAGCAGGGGGAATTCTTAGGGATCACTTGGGAAATTTTATCTAGGCTTTTGCTACTCCTTTAGGCATTGGCACTAACAATCAGGCAGAGATACAAGCGGCTATTTTTAGGCTCAACTGGTGTATTCAACACGGTTATAGTCGGGTTATACTTGTGGTCGATTCTGAACTTCTTTTCAAACTGCTCAAGCACTACATCAAACCTCCTTGGAGCATTCAGGAGGACTTGGTTATTCTTCAGAACCTTAGCAATTTGCTGGAAAGCTTTCATTGCAGGAATATTTAGAGAGAAGCAAATTACGTTGCCGACATCCTTTCTAAACATAGCCACTTGATTAATGCACCTCAACATTTCTTCAACGAGCATCAACTTCCAGAGGAGGAAAGATGGTATTTAAATTGGACAAACTTGGAATTCACAACTTCAGAACGAGAAAAATGAAAAGAATTAAGAAACCACCTTGAGTTTTTTATTATTCTTGGATAATCCAAGTTCTTACAGGTTTGCACCTGTAATTTTGGTGTTACTAATCTTCTTTACTTAGGCTTTCTCTTGTTTAAGTTATAGATTTTATGAAGAAGTTCTTAGTTAGTTTAGGTTTTTCTTCTTACTTTGTAAAGGGAGAGTCTCCCTTATTTATCGCTTTCCTAGATACTTTGTATTGAGAGGAGTCCTCTTGTAGGTTCATAGGCTCTAGGTTTCCATTCTAGTATCGAGAATGAGTTAACCGGCTTTAGTAGGCTAGTCGACTCATGAACCACCATAGGATCGGAGGTAAGGTTTATGGCCCCCTCCTAATATTTTTTGCTTTGTCTTTATTTATGTTAAGGTCTGGGGGTGTTGCTTAGCCCCTGACCCACCTAAGGGTCATTAAAGTAAAATAAAAAAAATGCAGTGGGGGACAATCTACCCAATATTCCCACTCAGTTTACCAACCGTCAGTGGAAACCATTTCAAGAAGTGCCCGAAACCTATTACAAGGAGTTAGTCGGAGAGTTCTTCGCCTCGTATCAGGCCTCGAAGGATGCTATAGGCCACTAAGGGGGTTGTGAGAAATTCCCTATATTGGACTCAGTTATGGTTTGGGGAAAAGAAGTCAAGATCACTCCAGCTGCAATCAATGCCATCTATTGGAGAAATCTAATTGAATCAACACCTGACCTCATGGAGAAGCTACATCTCAAGTGTAAGCCTCTTGAATGGGCTGCCTCCATCATTGCTCCTGACACACATCCCTGGGCCACTATGGGGGGTGAAATTCCCCACCTGACTTTATACTTTGAGGCACGCATGTGGTATGACTTTGTGCTCTCTATCTGATACCTTCTCAAAATGACCAAATGATAACACATGATGGATCCATGCTGGTAGATGCAATCCTGTTAGGAGACTATATCAATGTGGGTGAGGTCATTGCATTAGTTATAAATAGAAAATATCGAAAGAGTGGTGATGCATTCCCATTTCCGTTGCTAATTAGCAAACTTTGTGCACAAGCCAGTGTTCTTTTCTTTGACTGTGATACTCCCACTCTGGCCATTAGTGTATTGGATCTTGCCAAGATGACTGAGTGGGATTCCCCTCTATTCAAAAGGCGAGGGAAGAGTCATCAATGGAAGTTGAGGATGATGACGTTGCTGCTGAAATACAGACCTCTCCTTCATCTCCTCTTGCTTTGGGAACACTCACACCTACAGTTGTTGTGCCAAGAGGGACACTGTCTAACATTGGCCTCCAAGACCTGGTTGACAAAAATTACAATAATAAGAGGCAATTGAGGAAGCTGTCCAATGAACTACCAGAGTTGATTGAAAGAGGAGTCAAGTGGGCCATGAAAGAAGTTATGGAAAGTATTCTCAATTTGTGCAAACGGGTGGACGAGTGTGAGAAATCTCTGAAGACTCTCCATAAAGACATGGTCAAGGGGAAAGGAAAAGCACCTGTGGTAGAAGCAGATCTAACAACCCTGCCTCCACCTCGCTCCATTCCCAGACCAATGGATAGTTTGTTTGTAGCCTATGAGGATGACGTATTGTCCGGTCACGAAGATCAAGAGTAGTATTATGATGTGAGTGAGAAGCCATCTGAGGAGAAAGCAGCTGCTGAGGATGATGAGGAGGAGGACTAGTCCTCTAGGGATTTCCACCCATTTTCCCATTGCACTATGAGCATTGAGGGAAATGCTCTTTTTATGGGAAAAAGGCGGCTTTACTTGCTTTTATTGGTGCCCGTGAGTGGGCTTGAGACACCTTATTGCCCTTGTTTGGCCCTGTTGACATTCTGCTAGATTCTATTTGTCCCTTGTCGGGCATATGTGGATGATTGTGATGTTTATTGCCCTTGTTGGGTCTTTAGATTATGTTTGCTTTATGTTTAATTTTACCTTGAGCTTATTTATGCCCTTGCCGGGCCTGATTTTTATTATGTTGCCGGGTTTGTCTTACATGCTCCATCGTCTTGCTAGACGTGCTTTCCCAATACACTAAAGACCTATGCCGATGCTTGTTTTAAAATGAATCATGAGCGTGAAATTCAGATATCACCTTGTTAATAGTAGTTTAGAAATAAACTCTGAGGGTTTTCTTAATACCATGGTTCTTTTCCAAGGAGCAAGAGTTTTGACTATTTTCTTTTTCTTCTCTTTTATTTTTGTGTCAAACCGTGTTGCTGTTTCCCTATGATAGATTGAGAGGTGACTTTCTTAAGGGAAAATGCAAGTTTTAGTTTAGAATTTAGTCCGTATTTGCTTGTCTCAAAATGGGCCCACCAAAAAAAATCATGGCGAATTGTTTTGAAAATAAAAGGAAGAAGGAAAATGTATTTTTGAGGAAAAGCATTCTCTTTTCATGACTTGCACACTCTCGCTTTGGCTTGATTGACTCACAAACGAGTGTGTAATGAAATCGAAATAGCTTGTCAAAAATCATTTGCCCCAATTGATTGTGAGACTAATTAAAGAAGTCTTGTGGTATGATGCCTTGTGTGGTTAGGCTTTACCTTGATTCTTGTGCATAAGTTTCATGTAGAACTTGCCCTGAATGTGATTCAAGGCAAAATTCTAGGTGTGGCTGCGCTTGGAAGATGACCTTAGGCCCTTTTTGACAGCCACTTCACCCAAATGACCTCCCACGATATCAAATCGAAGTGAACCCCTTTTGAGCTTATGACCGATCTTTGGCACCGTGTAACACCTTTACCTTTTTGGAACCTCTATTTTGGCACCCATCCTCCCTAATTGCTTGAAAATGAAATGTAGGCTAAAAGTCTAAGTTTGGGGGGAAACGAAATACAACATAGGCAAATGCCTAAGTTTGGGGGTGAATGTGATCAAATGAGGAGAAGAAAAGAAGTGCACTTGAAGTGCAAGGTAGCACCTTAATTTCGAATTGAAAATTGCTCCAAAAGATCAATCTAATGAGCAAATTGAAAAGAAAAAATAGGTGCTACCAAGTGAAGGTGGTATAAGAAGTTTGAATGATTATGAGTTAAAAGGAGAAATCTTGGGTTGTGTAAGGGAGGAAAAACGTGAAGTTGAAATTGAAAATGTGAGCGGTGTTCAAAATGAGAACAAAGAGCATTACGGAGGTGTATTCACTTTATCCAAACGATATCATCACCTTGACCCTAGCCAACATCGTAACTCGAAAGTCCTTGGAGATTTTGAGCTTTGCTACCCTACATTAGTGGCGATATACATGAAGGGAAAACCTATGGTTCAACGCGTATGCACTTAAACTTCCTTGAGAGAGTGAGAGTCTTCTTGGTTCTCCTATAATCCTGTGTTTTGTGAATTATATTATTATGAGTGGAATTCTCTCTTGTGGTGAGTGGCATCATGCACTCGAATGGAAACATAGCGTCTCTATTTCAATTGAGGGGAATGAATGAGACAAGTTGTGTGGAGAATCTTGAGGCAAACCTTGACGGTCCATGCCAATGACTTGAGAATATTAAATGTCTTGTTTTGAATGGAAAAAATTCCCTTGATTTTGAATGAGAAATGATGTCTTTTTTAAAAAGGTTTTGAAATGACCAACTTCCTTGAGTTTGTGGTGGTCCAAATTGAGATAAGCATAGTTGTTTGAGTCTTTTGTTTATTCTTTTTCTTAAATTTTAGTGTAGAGTAGTCTTTTGCGCCTTAATTGAGCCTAGAGCATAATTCATTCCTTATCTTGTAAGTATCTTGCTTGAGGACAAGCAATAGTTCAAGTTTGAAGGTTTGATAAGTCGGTAATCTACCAACTTATTGAGGATATATCCATGAATTATTGTTATGTTTTGAATAGATTTAGAGGTTCTTATGGCCTTTATTGATGTCTATGCAGGTACTTTTGATAGATGATGATAAACAAGTAAATGGACCCAAAAAAATCTCAAATGGAGTGAAGTGTTTGGAAAGGCTAAAGATTCTAATCAGAGATGTGGTGGCCATGCGACACGCACAGGTCTAGGTGCGAACCACACCTCATCCGCACAAGATCATAAAGTCACTGAACAGTCTATCACAAGGTGTGGTCACCGTGCGACGTGCACATCCTGAGGTGTGAACCATACCCCCTTTGCACAGAGCTCCCAATTCTAGGTGAAGTCACTAGTTCAATCGGAGGTAGTGTGCGACGCGCACATCGTAACATGTGAACCGCACATCGAGCCGCAAATCGCATGAAGGGCATTTTTGTCCTCATTTTTAGTGACATTTTGGGAAACTATAAAAGGTCTATTCAGGCACAATTGTAAATAAATTTTATCATTCTGAATATTTTGAAGAGTTTTTAGCTTAGAGACCAAGTTCTTCACCTCCATTGAGAAGAGGATTTCAATCTAATTCTCTTGGATAATACTTGTGTACTCAAATTGAAACTAGAACTTGAGATTCAGCTCTAATGGAATGGATTTTGAATTACGCAGTTGGTATCTCTTTCTCTCTTACTATGTATGGATAAAATCTCTTATCTAGGGGTGTATTAATGATGGGTGCTTAAGAAATAAGTGTGGGTGTTATCTATTATTGCTTATAATTGTTTAATTGACATGGGTCTAGTAATTTCACAAAGTTTTAATCTTAAAATTGGTGGTTGCATACATTAATTTACACTACTTGACTATGTGATTGCTTGAGAAAGGATTTCAAGTTGTGGATGTGAAATTACTAGTGGGAACTTGGGATTCCACTCAGATTTGAGTCTAGGAATAGCTCTTATCATCGGATTATCCCATTTAAGAGTCTAAGCTAGAGATGGTATGACTTCCCCAAGATAGATTGGTTGTTTATTGATCAACCCGATGATGCTCTAACTGAGATCATCGGACATAAGATTGTTGATCGAGAGATAAGAAAATCTTACACATGACCAATGCTATTCATATCATTTAGCGAGAATAGGTATGAATTGATAATTATCCTATCCCATAACCAAAGCCCCATCTGATATGCATCCCTAGTCATCTAGTCGACTTGGTACAACTGCTTTAGTTTTATTACTTTTTGAATTGAATTGCGATTGTAGTGACAACATTCTCAATTTGACCATCCTTTTACTTGTTGTTTCGAGCAATTACTCTCACCTTGAACTCAATCCATTACAATTGATATATAGCTACCCCAAGTCCTTTTACATATGATAAGAAATATGTGCATTTTGGTAAAGCAAGATAAAGGTCCTGAGTCATTACATCATATTAATAACATTTGATTTAGTATCACTTTCATTCAATCTACATTCTATATAGTCAAGTCGGTCTTTTAGGGAGTCTTATTTTGTTCACTTGCACTATGGGTACCCATTTGAGTCCTAATTTGATAAGATGATTCTCTGATTTTGAACTTACTTGATGACGTGTTTAAATTCAATTTCAAAAGTTAATTCGTTGGATATCCTTGGTGGATTGATTAGAGTAGGACTAATTTGTTTTCTTCTTCCTTTCAGTGCATTTCATACCATCCGAGTCCATTTGGACTCCACCTCCCATATCTATTCTAGTTGGGCTTTGAGACCCAACAAACATCTCTTTTGGGTCTATCTCACTGATCAAGAAGGAGAAATGGAAGCTAGTACACAAGTTACAAAGCAATGGAACGAGATAAAACTCAATTGATTTGATTGAAATAGTCAAGAAAAGGAATGATATACATTGATATACAGTAAGATCGTAGACAATATACAGATGGCATATAAGGCAAGGAAATGGGCTAAAAGCCTATCTTTTCTAAAAGTCCAAATTTGGACAAATTTAAACGGGTCAAAAAGAGGCCCAATCTCAACTCTACCTCATTATTTCTTTGTCATTTATTCGTGATATTTGTATGTAATAACTCTAACTTAATTAATCTAAATAAATTTTCTCAATTAGTCATTTTGTCTTATCCTTTGTTTATTTTTTAAGCTCGTCATGTAGATTTTTCCTTAATTAGATGAAAAAGTTTTGCTTCAAATTCTTCCTTGAAATATAGGAGCTTTCACATAAAATTGATTTGAATTTCTTCAAGTGTTAAAAATCTTTCATCCTTAGTCTAAAGGAGATTTTTTCACATAAAAAAGAAACTTTTCTCACTTAAATCAATTTTCTCAAATAAGGTAAAAGGCTTCCCTCCTTGTTCTCAGATTATTTTAAGAGAATTTTTCACTTTCTTTAAATTATCTTTTGTTTCATTACTCTCAAAAGATTTTCCTTAAGAAATAATCGTTAGTTTTTTTAGCTACAGTCCCTTTCAAAAAAATGGCTTTATTTCTTTAAATTTTAATATTTTTCATTAGATAATTCTGTAACTTTCTTTATTTATTTGAAGTTAATATTTTTCAAAGGTTTTATATTTAAGTTAGATTTTCCATCAAGTTTAGTAAGTTTTATTCCTTTTAAAAAAAATTCTCTTTCCAATAAATCAACTTGATCATTTTTCTTAAGATAGCCAAAATGATCAATTTTCTAAACTCCTTTTTTTTTGTTGTTATTCTTAAGTTAGATCTTTAATAGCTTGATTTATTCTAAGTCATTCTTTATGAAATTATCCATTTTAAGTTAGTCAAGATATTTCGGTCAACCATTTTTTGATGGACGTTACTTGAACCCTTATCTGATTTCTCTATTTTAATGATTTATTTCTATTTTTAAGTCTTTGAAATTATTTAAGTTTCCTTAACTTCTTTATAAAAATTAAGTGGCGACTCTGTAAATTTTCCTAAATTATTTTGCATCTTTTTTGTTGAGTTTTGAAATGATTTAAAGTGTCAAAGATCATTCTTTTCAAAATTCTTTCCGAAAAGGAATAAAATAGAAATGACGACTCTGCTGGGGATTTATTTAGGTTCTAACAAATTTGAACTTTTGGACTAACTTTGTATGGCTAACTATTCAAAATATTGTAATAACTAGTACTTTTTTATTATTTGCTTATGTGTTTATTTTTGCAAAATATATTTTCATTGCATTTCATAGCATCTTTCGCTACATGGCATATAATGTTATTTATTTTCAAGAGAGGTTCATGATCCCGTGACCTATTTTCATAAATATTTTTTTCTCAGAAATATGATAGTTTACGGGTACGTCATGCATCCAATGGCTATCATATTTTCAACTCAAGTTGACTACTTGGGACCTGATCTATTTTAAAGTAAACTCACTCTAGACATATATGGTAGAGCAAAACCCAATCCCATTTATAGACATTATCCTAGTACGACCCAATACATAAGGGGTATTGAGCCCATTAGAAAATACTACCTTGCATCTACTGGTCATGAGTCAATAAAATAGGATCATCCGTATGTGTTTAAATTTGAAGGAGTATATGCCACATAAATTTATTTATTATCGTCCGGAAGGAGGGAAGCTTACCCTATCCATTTGTTTTGTAGGAATGCACTATTGTGCCCCGCAAGAAGATTTTGAATGGTGATAGAACTGGCTGATTTTCTTAAGGTTTGGTGGAAATACATGAACAAGGACGATAGGGAAATTATTCGGGAGCATATTGTATATCTACCTTCTCTCATGGATATGAATGCTTGGCCCGAATTGATTCAAGTTATGGCAAAATTTTGGGACAACGAGAACGTGGAATTTTAGTTCGGGAGCATAGAGTTAACTCCAACCATAGATAAAGTGGTAACAAGCTATAACAGTGTACCTATGCATAACAAGAGAAGAAGGACATCGGAAAAGGACATTCTAATCCCAGTAGTATGGGATCGACAACAAATTAATGAGGAATTCTTATTCACAGATGATAGTTGGCTTGGAAAGATTGATGCGTAGAACATATTCCTCCAGAAGTTGTATTATTGGTTTGGGCATTACAATGGTTTCAAGAGATTCTATCATGAGTTCGAATTCAAAGCAACTTGGAAGAGTCATAGAGTTTTCATGTTTGTTATATGCCTACTCGGATTCATGGTATTTCCTCAAAGACCAAGAGGGACCATTCATCCTAGTGTAGTCATGGTTACACATTCTCTCTTCTATGGGATCAAGTATAGGACCGGCACAAAGTTTGACACATTGTCACCTATGATTGTCGCAGACATTTATCGAGCCTTGGAAAAGTGTCAAGATGGTGAGCAGTTTTTCCAAGGATGAAATTTGATTTTTCAATGGTGGATGATCAAACACATGTTCAAAAGTTCTCATCCAAAGGTATCAGATCGTCTAATGAGATTAGACTACTTGACATCTCATGGTATGTGGATTATTATAAATGATTTCAAATGGAAAGCCAATCAAGGGTCTTGGTTCTCACGCGAGACTATAACATCCCATGGAGACTTTAGGATCTTCATCGCGGAAAGTACATCACTCAAGGTAGGAGTTTTCCTTTTCTAGTACTTATAGGCCTTAGAGGAACTAGTCCTTATGTTCCCGCTAGGGTCCTCAGGCAATATGGCATAAAGCAAGAGAAGCCTCAAGTGGGTAAAATGGACAAGTTCATAACTAACTACGTGAATGATGTGGTAGCATTTAAAGATATGATTCGCCAAGAATATAAGCAAAAAAGGGTTAAGGAACCCGAGGTCAAAAACAGGTTCAAGCCATAATGTAGTGAAAAATACATGGAATGGTTGAAGAAGAATTTTGCTGGGACAATCGAACCAGGTCCAAATGTTCCTTATCAAACAATCGATGTTGAGTCCGAGCACTAGATTCGACTTCAAAGGTTTTGGGAGGAATGCACAAGAAGTGAGATAGCACATCAAATGCAACACATAGAAGATTCTATGACCATACACCTTTTAATAAAAGAGTTAAAGCAGTCTAGGCAAGAGTTAGGTAATTCTAGACACTGTTTGACTGAGTTGGATGACCGCATAGGTCAACAAATCAAAAGCATAGAAGGGATGGATTTCTGTAGAGAGCTTTGATGGATGAAGCCCATTTGGTCATGTATAGGTACTTTATATGGCATGAAGTGGGCAAGGAAAAGAGGGAAAGGACTGATGAAGGACCTTCCGGGAGATAGAGTTGCCTATTGTTATCCTCTGCGTGGGATCATTTGTTTTTTGCACCTTTTTCCAGTTCCCTAAATATTTGTATCCCCATTTACTATTTAGTTGTAAAGACTCTTGTCTCTTTTTATTATTAATGAAAGCATACTTTTAGGGTAATGGATTGACTTAAAGGCATATATCTCCTTCATATTTTTTACGCCTGCCCTTGGCACAAAAAGGGTCACCCAAAGTTAGGACCTGATAATTTTATATGCTATCATTCTCTTATGTGATTATAATTATTTTGCATGCTATGTGTATTGCTCAAATCAAGGATGATTTGATCCACTTCTATCTTAAAGATATTTATAACACCATAGGCAGTAAATAAACCCACAAGTGCAAAGTCCTACCAAACTACTCCTCGAGCTTTCCAAGTTCCTCATAAAGATTAAAGCTTCCCGAAAATCTTATAAAAACTTAATTCCTCAGGTAAGGTTGACACAACATGGACACAAAAGAGATGATGCACAAAATAATGGAAGAGATTGACCAGGAAATCATAGGAATAAAGTAGCAGATTGAGGAAGCTAAATAAGTAGGGGAGAAGTTTGTAGATAGATCTACAAAAGTTGATAAAGAGATAACTCTCATTAAATCAACACAAGTATAACCCAGAAAAAGGAGATGATCAACCAGATAGAAAAGAAATACGAGCAAAATAGTTAAGAGGTCAACTTCGATCTTAATGAACAACGAACAAACCAGCCTTTTAACCGAGTCATAAATTATTGGGAAAATATTAGGGATGATCCCATTTGGCCAACTAGGTTCAGACCAGGGAAAGGAAGGATTGTTCTCAAAGCTCATGCTCAAGAAATTTACCGAAGACCTAGAATCATTCAATACTAAGTTACTTTTAAGACTATAGGAATCCTACTTCCCGACCAAACCCTAGCTTTTTGGTATAACCCAAGCAATGAACATAAAAGGTGTGTTTACCACCCGCGACAAAACGGGCATACCACAAATTAATGCACTATGTTGAGGGTCAAGATCGCTGAAAAGATCAACAGTGGGCAAATCATCCATACGTGGGGACTCCATACTATGTTAATTTGTTATAGGGTGGGGCCAAGAATGCTAATTACCAAAGATGTTCTGATTCACCAATATGATTTCACTGTGATTTATGACACATACCTCGACACTTACTTTAAACTTATCCACACTGGGATAATTGAGCCAATTGAGAGGAAAACTAGAAAAATGTCCAAGGCTTGGCGTAAGTGTAAGGAAATATGTCTTTACCATGCTGGAGAAGGGGGATATTTCATTGAGAATTGTTGCACCTTTAGGGTTGACCTTGAGCATCTCATAGACATAGGAAGGATCTAGATTCAGTTCTCACCCTACAATCCCTGAAGAAGAAGATCGAATAGAATCCCAAAGACCCGCCACTATCGTGAATTAAGCTTTAAATATAGCAGAATTTTCTTTTGAGTTGTTATGTTTATGTCATTACTTTTCGTGTTGTAATCAAAGATAGTGGATGAATGAAACAAAATGAAAATGAAAACTTATCCTTCACCTATTCAAACTATGTAGGTCCTAATTACTCCTTCGTGAGATACATAGGCAGCCTTTCACGGCTTGTCTCCTATTTTTAAAGAAAAATTCATTTTCCCACTTCGACAAAGATGCTAAAAGTTTAGAAGTGCCGAAAGCAGAAATGCCAGGAGATGAATATTGACAAGTCAACCTTCCTGATAAAACCTAATTACCAAAAATCAATGGGCAAAGTCTTGTCCATTGAAATCCTTCAGTCAAAATCACTCGTGGATCTTTGCTTTGATAAAAACAACTTTTATGTGTTTAAAGCAATTTCTATGTGTTTACTTCTTGTCTGATATCTTGTATTATTTATCATAAATGAGATCTAATATGGTTACCTTTGAGTTATTTTTTGGTATCAGGCAATAGATATTAAAACTAATCTATGTTGAGGGAAGATGGATTAACACTCTCATTAAACAAAGTCAAAGTAATAATAATATAATAATTAAAATCTACAAAAGTCATGTCATGTAAAGAGATTAATGAACAAGTCAAGGTAGATGATTATGAATTCGAGGAATATGATGAAGAGACCATGGTCCCTGAGCAGTTAACATAAGACAATAAAGAGTTTGAGAACTGTGAGAAGCCCAACATAGTGACGCGACCCAAACTGGATCATGATGGCGTCTACACAACTCCCCAGTAAACAAGCCAAACCCAACCATATGGAAGACCAAAATAATAAAAAAACCAAGGAAAAGCGAAAGATATAAATGAAAAGACAGGGATAATAGCATATATATATACCAACGTACAAAATATACAAAAGATAGCCCTAAAGTGACCGAATAGACAAAACAACACGAGAACCAACCCGGACCTGGTGTCATTAGTACAATAGCGACTAAGCAAGGAGTAGATATACAACAGAACTTGTCTATCTAAAATACATATATATAGACAGAATATACAAGATGGAAAGCATGTAAAGTCTCCAAAAGCACCGGGAGCTCACCGCTATCTGATCTGCAATAGGCCTTGAACGAAATGAAGGTCAATGAGGGTGGCTTGTACTAGGTGATGCATCAGAAAAAGATGCAGAGTGTAGTATTATTACCAAGACAACGGGTATTTAGTAGGCATCATAGGCCAACCGAGCTCAGAAAGATAATATATAGATAATGAGATACAGGAAAGCAGTAAATACATGGATCTACCTAAATCTAGTTATAAAGCCAAAAATTGAAAGAAACAAACCAATAATAGGTGAAGCAAGGCAGGAGCCAATCCCAAAACAATAAAAATCCAAAAACACCAACCAATGTAATGCCATGAGAATGATATAATGTATGAATGCATAATAGTATAAACCCGGAATACCGCATCAGACTATGCATATGTATATGAGTAGATGAATGGAAGGTAAAAGGCTAGAATAATGTATCGGGGGTCCGGAATACCGCATCGGACTATAAGTAATACATAAAATTGAGTTTTCCCATTTTTCCTTCCAAAACCCATAGTAAAGTCCAATACAATTCAATTGAAAATCCCAAATTCACTGTAGCCGTAGTAAACCTCAATTTAAAACCAAAACCCTTTGAAAATGCTTTCCTTCTATATCCATGAGGTGCGATGCAATATGAACATGAAATAAGAAACTAGAGGAAACCATACACACAAGGATGAAATAGGGAAAAATACCCTCCAAACCAAGAGAACTGACCTGAAACTCTGTCAAAATCCAAGCTATAGGCTCGGGCCCACAGTTACACACATCATTAGAACAAAGCGAATAAAACAAAGAAATAACGTAGAAAGTTCGCAAATATTCTCTACTATACCTCTAAAACCTCCTAAAAGCAAACTAGGGATTCTAAGCTAGCCACAACGATACTACCAGCTCCTAAGCTAAGGATAAACATGATAATTCTACACTATAATTCGAAATGGCCAATTTTATGTGGTAAACAAGATTCAAGCCTAAATATATCTATAATCCAACCTAACGTTCTAGTATCAAGTAAATACATAAAATCTAAATAAACTCAGTCTAAAAGGGAAATCGTAACCTACCTCAGGGCTGAACTTTAACCACAAACCGTCACTCATATGCCTTCCACGTTCTATCAGCCTTAGAAAGCTGCCATGCAATCAAGAACATAAACTAGGTGTCAAGACGAGAAGAATGACACCCATATTGATATACGAAAAATTAGGCTGGAAATTAGGTCAAAAAATGACCCTCAGGGCCCGCTCAACGAAATAGAAATTAAAATTCACACTTTTGCCCGCGATGGGTTAGGAAACCCATGCTCAAAATTTGAGCCCAAATGGAGCCCATTTTGGGGCCCACAACAGCCCCAAAGTGCTACTAATTCGAGGACTTAAGACGGAGAATTACAAGATTTTTAAGACGGAGCCTTACCAATTAGGGAGAGATTTACGCCAAGGGAGTGAGTCCCACAAACTCACTAATATGTAGGCCAAGGAACAGATTCTACAAGTATTTATCCAAGCTTCAAGAATTAATCAACAATGGAGTTTTAGAAGGAGACTTACGAGAATTAACACAGAAAGAGGAGAGGGGTGATGAGGGAACCTACCAGAAGAAGAAAACTGATGCAAGGATGCTGGAAATGGATCTTAGGAGCTTATAAATAGAGAGTTCAAATTGTTTGAGGAGTAAATAAAGTTGGCAGCTTAAATAGCTGCCAGGGGTCTTTCATCGCGTTAGTGATGGACCCCACACATTTGCGAGGGAACGCTAGCCAGACCATCGCGAACGCTGGCCAGTCCATCACGAATGCGACCCTGCATTCACGAAGAGAAAACTGGGTCGGGTCCTAGCCTGCTTTATCGCAGTCGCGAAGGGAGACCCACGCAATTGTGATGGTCAAGAAACTAGACCATCGTGACTGCGATGGCCACCTCGCGATGGCGATGTCCAACTGGCCTGCAACTTTTATAGCAACAACCAGCTCTTCACAAAGGCCAATAGTTCATCTGACGGACCCTCGAGATTCATTCGGAACCCTGTGAGCACAAGCCAATCAAGGATGAAAGTTCTTTTAGTAGTGGATGTTGTAATGACCCTCTAGGTTATTTTCTCAATTTTTGTTCTTTTCTTGGGTTTAGGAGCCTTTACACAGTAGCTACAAGTCATTTATGTCTTCACGGGACCGACGGTTTGGTTCTCGGGTAGTTCGTTTGTGTTTTAAGCCCATTTCCCTATTTTAAAACTCTTAAATCTAGAAGAGTTGACTTTGGTCAATATTCAGAGAAGACAACCTTGAATGGAAATTCTGTCAATGCTTTTATCTACATAACATTGATTTTTCATAGTGGGACCTTTAGTTTGGGTCTTGAGGCTTCCGGACTTATTTTGGGCTATTGGGTATCTTTTTGGTAAAATGATGGTTTCTAGTGTGGGGCCTACTTTTCATCAAAATGATCTCTATTAGGAATTTAGTTGGTTCCATTTAGTCTGGAATACCATTTTGGTAGGGGCTCGAAAAGAATCCTGAGAGTGCAGTTAGAGAGTTTTGGAGTTTATTTTGGCAGCTGGTGCTACTGGTTCTTTTATAGGCGCGGCTGCAGTTCCTTGACCACACCGACATAGTTGCTCCTGTATTTAGGGTGCTACACATGCAGTGTGGTGTGACATCAGCATGGCATCATCCCTGCCTGATCGACCCATTGGCTGCCACACATCAGTACATAAATAGGGATCGACCCATGCTAGTCTTTCTCCCCTGAGCTTCCACCCACACATATTATGATTGCTTCATATAGTTTCTTTTATCTTTGAGATTGTTGTTTTGGTGGTCATAATCACTATTGAGCTCGAATCTATGGACCAGTAGTAAATGACATGTGAATATTCCTTGAGGTAGAAATAATGACATAAGAAGCAAACATAACATGAACGTAATATTTAGGAACTTATATGATGCAATGAACCTCATTTGGCTTAAAGAATAACTCATGATTCTTGTTGTATTGAATACCTTTTTCATACTATTACTTGGATGAATAAACATGCAGATCTAATATTAAACATATAATGAAGTACTTTGATGCACTAAGTAGTGAGGAAAAGATCGTGAGCAACATTTGGGATTGTGCGCTATCACTATGTATCTGTTACTAAGAATAGCACTTAGAAAGATCACTTTGTTGATAACAAACCAAGGATAAGACTTCATGCTGAAGAATCTGAAACTGAATAACCTTACATTCCTTGTTTCCTGACAGATACAACTACCACGGTCCAACTTGATCTTTAAGGTGTTAATCTTCATTACAAGTCATAACAAAACTAATATTAACAGCTAACTACATTTTGGGCCTTGTAGGACAGTAGCTAAATACTTGACAGACAGTAAGCCATAGCCCTTTAAACAATGGTGTCTCACCACACCCTCCTCCTATACTTCTGTACTACTTCATACATCCTTTGTCGAGATCACCCAAGATGACCCCAAAAACAATACACATAAAGCAGTCCCTAAATAGCCCCAAACATCATTCAACATAATAAGAAAATACTGGACTCAAAGATTCAAATCATTACCCCATGATTCTTGATAAAACACATACGAAAATTTTCACCAAACTTGTATATATGAAATGGAAAAAACAAGAAGTAACTTTATCTCAAATCCCGGAATTTTATTCTCTTAGCTTGTACTTCTTCAAGAGCTTGAACTTTCCTTCACTCTTAAACCAAAGAAGTAGAGAAAAACCTCTTAATAACCAAGAAAATTTGGACTACCAAGCTTAGGGAGGGATGCCCTATGCTTTAAACATAAAGAACATAATTCCCATAATCTTCTTAATCTATACTCATTATTTCTTCACTTAACTTATCTTGGGAGGAAATGAAATCCCAAGAACCCTAATAAGAATTTTAGGGTTGTCGTAGAAATCTGTTCTTTCTTTTACAAGTTAAAATGGTTAGAATGAGCTGATCTCAACCCGCTTCAAAGGAATCTCTTTAGGATGACTTTTTTGCTCATTTTGGGAAATAAATTATCAAGTAGGTGATCCACCTACTAGCTATTTAACTTGGGCCTTTCTGGACTTAGGTTTATTGGGCCTTGGCTTCCATTCTTCGCCTTTTCTTTCAGTTTGTTTAGGACATGCCTTATATTTTTTGATTACTCATCATTATTTTTGAGGCAAGATACTAATAGGGCTGTCGCACATCTCGACCAAACTAAATATCATAATTTAGGTTGAATCAAAAAATTTGTTTAAAGTTCAATTGTTTTAGAGGGCATGGCAATATGAATGTTCTATCATGTTCTGTCAATACTCTAAAGGGGTTATACGATATATTTTGTGTGGAAGTAGGCCAACATTTCTATTGGAAAATAGGGGGTCCCATCCATCGTAACACTTACATTGTATTCTAGCAAGTTTTAAGTTTTATTCTTTGTTTCATGTGGTTTCTCGGTAGGAAGGTCTTCCATTAGTATAGTACCGTGTGCTTGTGTAGGTGAAGTGAAGATTTTGTTGATTGATTCCAGACATATATCTAGAGTATTCTCTCTCGCTCTCACGTATTTTACATAGATGATGGGTCTCAAGCGTGATACTCCCAAGGGATTAAAAAAAATTATCTGTCTTATTCGAAAAAGGCTTTGTTCTTTGGAAGATATATCTAGTTCCAGGTACTTCATGGTTCCTCTCTGCAAGAACCCTGAACCATTCTCTTGAAGATCATCCTCTTTATCATAAATAATCCATTTGTCGAGAAAGTGTTGGCAACAACTGAAAGAAAGGGGTCCATGTAGCTATTGTGTCTGCCCCCTTCTTACTCAACGGGGTAGAAGCCTTTACTTCTTTCCTTCTGCAATTTCTTTATTTATTTTTTACTTTTGATGGATAGTATATATTGTATAACTTACTTTTGTACTTTAGATGCTCTTGTACCGGTGATACCAGGTCCGGAGTTCGTTCTTTTATGTATGTTTGTCTTTACCGGTCACTTTAGGGCTATTTTGGTATATTTAGTACAGTGGGTATGTATTTGTACTATTGGCCCCTACATATTGTATGTTTTCTCTTCCTTTTTCCTTATTTTATGTTTTATTGTACTTCCACATCTCTTGGGTTGGCTTGGATACCGGGGGTTTAATAGGCGCCATCACGGCCCGATCTTGGGCCGTGACACCTTTCCCAGGGTTACCTTGCATCCACCGTACCTGAAGGAAGGGGTAGTTGTTAACACCCAATTTTTGCCCTCCACTATTGCATTAGTTATTCAACTTTTAATTTTTAAAATAACTTTTAATAATTAATTTATCTTAAAAGAATTTCTCAAAAAATTAATCGCAAGAATATTCTATAATTTTCATGAATAAACATACGTCTACATATGCTCATAATATATAGATGTATATTATTTTATAATTTTTAATAGGTATTCAATAAAAAATCTGAAATTGTTTCAAAATGATGTAGAAATTTTCATTTCTATTCAAAAATAATTTAACGGAGAAAATAAATAGAAAAAATAGTGTTTTATAATACATAATGATAATATGGCAAAAAAACTATTTTTAGTTTTTTAGATGATAAAAGCTCAATTTATTAGTGCGGAGTTAGTTTATCGCTATTCCAATTATGGCCTAATTTTTTTTAAATAATTCAATTGGATCATCTTTTAAATCAATTCTGGACACAATCAAAATTAAAGTGTCCAGCTCTTGAATTTCGAAATAACCACATTTGCAAAATGTAGCAAAAATCACGCCCCTTATTCCTAATCAATTTCAGACCAATTTTGGTCCAAAGAAATGATCTCCAAGCCCAAATTTCCCCGCCTGACCCGAGCCCACTTTCCTTTATCCTCTCATAATAATTACTTCCACGCATACATATACATACACCTCCATATATACCTATACACACCCCTTATATTTTCCTAAAGGACACAATGTCCTTGTGAACGCGCCTTACATCGATACACTCTTCTTCTCCATTCATCTTCATGAACATAGCTCAAACCTCCATCAAAACTCGGTGAAACGCAGGCACAACAATAGATAAACAACATCAACAACTTCAAATCACTTGAGAATCGATCCAATTTCATCCAACCCCGAATTCTCTCAATTGTTCTACAAGGTTAAACCTCAGCAGATTTGAAATGTTCATCGCTATAAAATCTAGAGAAATCTCATCCAAATTCATACTCTACGTACAAATGTGGCAACAAATCAATGGAGGGATAAGAATTCCATTTAAATTTATTTCATCAAAACTCCCCCAGAAATCCCCAAAGCCGATTATTTTCCCCCCTAATTTTTCATCCGATTTACACAAGATTTGTACTATTTCTTGGAGAACAAGCACTAATCCTCAAGGAATTCTGAAATGACCCTTTAGGTCGAGTCTCAGTTTTTGTGCATTTTTAGCATTTTAAACTTTCCTGCAGTGGCTATAAGTTATTTATGACTTGCCGGGACTGATGGTTTGATTCCCAAGTTGTTCATTTGTATTCTACAAGAGTTTCCCTATTTTGAAACTCTTAAAGTTGGTAGATTTGACTTTGGTCAACTTTTTAAGAAAATGACCTCGAATGGAAATTATGTCAGCACTATTAGCTCTAGAACATCGACTTTGGGCTAGTGGGACTTTTGGTTCAGGTCCCGAGGCTTCTGAATTTATTTTGAGATACTGGGTTCCTTTTGGTTAAAAGTTGGTTTTTGGGAGTAGGAACCATTTCTTACCGAAATGATCTCCATTGAGAATTTTTGTCAATTTTGTTGAGATCAAAATGCCATTTCCAGCTTGGTAGCATGTTTAGTTTGGGTTCATGGGGTTCTAAATGAATTCTGAGGGTCCATCCAGTGAAATTTTAGCCTTAGAGTTTTGCTGGTATTTGCAGTAATATTGCTGACCATATTGGTCATCGCGGCCGTGAAGTGACCATCGCATTCGCAATGATCTAGCTTTTGACTATTGCAATTGTGAGGAGGGACCTTTGTGATCACGATGAAGGACGGTTGGGACCCGGTCTGACCTATTCTTCATGACCGTGTGGTTGGACCATCACAATCGTGATGGTCTAGCAAGCATTGTCATCACAACTACGTGGGGTCCTTCGCAATCGCGATGAACGACCCCTGGCAGTATATATAGTTTTTACTTCATTTTACCCTCTATTATTTTGGGATCTTTTATTGTAGTTGAGCTCCAAAGATGGCACAAACACCCTTTATCTCTCGTAATTATTCTAGTAAGTTCCCCTTGTTTCTCTTCTCCATTTCCATCTTTAATTCATGGCTATTCCGTTATTTTTCCGTAAATTTCTTGTTTGGATTCTTGATCAAAGAGGACTTCGCGGCTGTTTTAGGACCTTAAATGAGTCCCATTTATGCTCAAATTTTTGGAATGGATTCCTTGACCCACTGCGAACATAATTGTAAATTTTGTTTTCCTTTTCATAAAGCAGGTCCTAAAGGTCATTTTGGGACCTGATTTCTGGCCTGAAGGTTTGTATAGCAATTGGTGTCATTATTCTCATCACAACACCTAGATCATGTTTATAATAGCGTGGCAGATTTCAGAGGCTTCTCAGTGGAGATAGGCTCTGATCTTATGGATAGTGCATGCATTGTTCGTCTTTTAGGTAGTTACGACTTACCTACATTTACACACAGTACTTATAAGGTGTTTGTATTGTAAATTGCTAATTTGAGGGTGGGTTATTATAATTGAATACATCGACTTAGGTATTAAATTATTATAGCTTATTTTAGAGGACTTAGAGTAAGATATCCATTATGAATCCTTAGCTTAGGTTGAAACTCCTTCCTTCATATTTGGCGTAGTTTCATGGTAGTAATGGGTTTAGATTCATTGCCTTCACCTAGTATAGGTTGGTGGTTTATTGGGGTGATTAGATTAGGGAGCCTTAGTATAGGATTAGGAGAGGACTTCACGGTAGACTAACTTTTTTATGTTGCTTTTATATTTACTTTTATTGCTTTTCCCTCGTTTTACTTTTCGGCTTTGTATGTTGTATATTATGATCCCAAGGCCATAGATACGGGACACCAGGTCAGTGTGAATCCTCCCAATTTTAGTGTAACTTTGGTTAATGGTTTGGAGTTAGCATAGTCTCGGCTTGTTGCTTTCCTTAGCTTAAGTTTTGGGTAAGTTGACCGCCTTAAGTTCAATTTCACTTAGGTTTAGGACTTAGTGTTGTGTTTCCTAGGTAGCACCTACCTCAGGCTAGTACCGCTGGTTTAGTGCATATAATTTGGTTGTCCTTTATGTGTTATGATTTGGCTCGTTGTGCTCTTCGAATTTTTGTTCATACATCAACGTCGCATATGGTTGACTTTATTTTTTAAATACTATTTTTGGTCAGAAAAAGGATTTATTGAGTATTCTAAATGACTTTTGGCTTCCTTGAAGGGAATTGGATGATTTATAGAAAAACTGGTTTTAAAACTTGCATGTTTGAGGAGACCCGTGTTCCGGATAGTTTTACTGATTATTTAAACCTGCATGCCTGAGTAGACACATGTTACAGGTGGTTTTACTGTATCATGTTTGCATGTCCGAGGAGTCCATATCTGGGTTTTACTTTCTGCATTTGTATGTTTCACCTTTGGGTGGCCTATGGGTAGATTCAAGGAGCCCATGGGGTGGCCATGAATTCATTTCCTTAGGTTGTCTATTTACTTTATGCATTTCTAGTTGAACCTTTGAGCGGTCTATGGGGAGATTCGGGTAGCCCACGGGGCATTGATAAGTTGGTAATCTACCAACTTATTGAGCCTTTATTCATGAATATTTCCCATGTTTTGATAAGATTTAGAGGTACTTATTGCCTTTATTGATGCAAATGTAGGTACTCATGGTCAAACGTATAAAACAAGGATATGAACCCAAAAGATCTCAAAAGGAGTTGAAGTGTGAATGTTATCAAAAGAGGAAGAATTTGCCAAGAGGTGTGGTCGTCGTGCGTCGCACATAACTACTAGTCCGGACTGCACCTCCCTTTGCATGACACCTTAAATAAACTAAAGTCACTGGTCGGCTAGAGTGAAGACTTGCAACGTGACAATGCATAGTGTGACTGCACATCGCGCCGCTTGTCGCATCATACCACGTTCGAGAGGCATTTTTGTCCATTTTCATGTGACATTTTGGGAAGCTTCTAAAACTCGAATTAGGAATTGTACATAACAATTTTTACATAATTTTGAATAGTTTTTCCATAGAGATAGTTTCCCAAGTAAGATAGTGACTTTACTTGATATTTCTCATCTTCTACCTTGAGATTTCACCATTATTGTATAAATTGAGCTTGGATATTGGATATTGGATATTGGAATAATTATGAATGGAAATTTGAATTACCCAATTTGTATAATCTCTTATTTACTTAGTATGAGTAACTAATTTCCTTGTCTAGGGGTATGCGTATGATGGGTGTTTGAATTTGGGTATGGGTCTTATTTAATTGTGCTTATATTGCTAAATTGATATGGGTCTACCGAATTCTTCATGTTTTAACTCTAAAATTAATAGTTGCAAACATTGGTTGAACTTATTTGGTTGTGTTGTTTCTTGAAAGAGAAGTTCATGATTTCGGATGAGAATTCAATAGTGGGTACTTGGGATTTCCTCCTAGATTGAGGCTAGAAATAGCTTAATCGCCGTAAAACACGCATTTAAAAGTCTAAGCTAGAAATAGTATGACTACGCCAAACTTGTATTGGTTGTTTTGTAATGAACCGATGGTGCTTGAATAAAGACCATATCAAAAATATGTTTGGAAGATCGAGAGATTGGAAAACATAACTATAACAAATGCTACCGATATCATTTATTATAAAATTTGCATAATTGAACAAGAACCCTAACCCATGTTTGAATTCCATCGGAAACATACCCCTAGTCATCCTCTCAATTGATTACAAACCCCTTGCTTATTTTACCTTCTTGTTCGAATTGCGATTGTGACAGATTCCCAATTCCCTATTTGCTGCCCAATTTACTTTTTTATGTTATTTGAACAATTACTCTTTTCTTTATTAATATACGATAATCTCTTGGTGACTCATCATAACCATTCTTTGTAGGATCGATCCCGACTCCCATTGGGAATATAAATTTTATTTTGCTCTGACGATCACTATCACCTCATGTGGGAGAGTGTATTTGAGCATTATCAAAAATGGCACCATTGCAGGAAATTGTTTTTGAGTAGCCATTTGATTGATGTTTGAACTCACCTTGTTGAGTTTTTTTTCATCTTGTACTTTGTTTTGCTATTTTTGATTGTTGAGGAGAGCGCCTATGAGCGAAGTTGGAAACAATGAAAGCATAGATGGATTCATGGACGTAGCTCCCATGCTCGTAGTCCAAGGTGGGGCAGGTGCAATCTGCCTACCTCCTACGATTGGCAACACAGTGTTTCAAATTACAAGACCTAAGCTCCATCTCATCCAAATGAAAGTGTTATTTAGAGGGGTTGCGCATGAGGATGCAAATAGGCATATTCAGAACTTCATCGAGATATGCCTGTCCTTTATTTTTAACAACATCCACCAAGAGTCTATCCGGCTCCATTTATTTCACTTATCCCTCACGGGAGAAGTGACGACATGGTTCAATCACCACATAGAATGGATTGGTAAAAGCGTTCATAGTGCAATTTTTTTTCTCTCTAGAATGATGCAACTAAGGGATGACATCACAAATTTCTGCCAATTCGAGGATAAGCCATTGCATGAAGCATGGCTATGGTTTTAAAGGAAGCTCTTGATATGTCCCAACCATGGACTCCCGGATAATTTCCTCCTCCAATGTTTTTATAGGGCCTTGAATTCAATGAATGAATCTGTTGCAAATAACCTTGCGGATGGAACATTCATGGACCAACAATCTGGTGTTGCCTCGGCTCTTTTAAAAAGGATGATGAATCATGCTTCACACACTAAAGAGGCGGATGTTCCCACGGGTGTGAGCTCATCTATTTTGATGAATGAAATACGCCGTAAAGATGAGGAGAGAGATGAATATATGGCCAATATGTTGACGGAAATTGATCTTTTGGCCAAACACATGATGGGGGCTGGTAATACTAGGAGTGTGAATGATGTAAGTACTCCAGAGCTTAAAGATAGTTATGAGAAAGTCTTGACTATTGTTAATGAGAATATTTTCTATTATTCAGTGGGTTCTTGACCTGAGTATTGGAACCTAAGAGACAAGAATCAAGGTTGGATCAAAGATAAAGAACGTGAGGGCCATTGGAGAGATCGTGAAAAAGAAGGTGACAAGTATAATCACTAGAGTTCCAATCCTTATGTTCCTTAGCCTAAGGCTGATGCCCATACATATCACCCCACCGTGAGAAACCCCAAGCATTCAAAAATCAAAGATATATTGTCTCCAGTCTTGAAAAAGGTTGAGTCAACCGATAATAGGGTGAAGCATCTAAAGTACGAAGTGTCGACTCTTCACCGAATGGTGATCTCACACTCGACTTCTATAAAATATATTGAGGCACAAATAAATCACCTATCCTCACAAATAAATCCAAGGATGAAGGGGACACTTCCAAGTAACACTACGGCAAACCCAAAAATGATGACCATGTTATAGCAATTGTCACTAGGAGTGGACGAATGTTTAGTGGGGTGAAAAAACCATATAATGATGTTGTTGTGGAGACAAATGATAAAATATAATTGGAGATTGTTCTTGATAATTAAGTGAATAAAAATCAGTTTTTGGGATAAAGCCTAGTGCACCCAACGTGAGCGTTAACGATGATGACATGAATGAAGAGAACGATGAGGCTGATCCTCCTTCTAAAGTTACTATTGATATCGAGGAGGAGGTTCCTAGTGTACCAAATGTTCCATAGCATATGCCAAAATTACCCCCTCCTTATCCTCAAACATTGACCAAGAAGAAAGAGGAGAACCATTTCAAGAAGTTTGTGGACATGTTTAGCAAGTTGTCCATCAATATCCCTTTGGTTGATGCATTAATGCAAAATGCCTGGGTATGTGAAGTTCATGAAGAAGCTTCTCAATAAAAAGCATGTAGTTGATGTAGGCATCATTGACATATCACAAAACTGTATTTTTGTGATGACAAGCAACATTGCTGAGAAACGAGAAGACTCGGGTGCCTTTACAATTCCATGCATTATCGGCGTGTTTGTGTTTCAGAAGGCTTTGTGTGATTTAGGGGCAAGTATCAACTTGATGCCTCTAATTATTTTCAGTAAGTTAGGCTTGGGTACGCCAAAGCCCACATGAATGAGCCTACTCATAGCCGATAGGTCTATTATATACCCAGTAGGAATCCTAGTAGATGTATTGATCAAAGTCGATAAGTTCATCCTACCCACCAATTTTGTTGTCTTGGATTGTGAAATGGATCTTTAGGTGCCCATCATATTGGGGAATCCATTATTGGAAACCAAGAGAGCTTTGGTTGATATGGAACTCAGAGAGCTTAAGTTTGGGCTTAAAACGAGGAAGTGACTTTTAATGTATGCCAACCCACAAGACCTCCGGACGAGTTTCGAGTTGTGTAAGTGATCAATGTTGAGGGCAAGCCAGTTGATGCCTATGGTGAGTATATAAAGTAAGAGGTACCCGAGCCTATGTTGTTGCCACCTTGGCAACAAGATAATGCTATGAGAATTTTGAAGGAACAATTCCCCTTCTTTGAATGGGGCTACGCTAATCAGACTAGCATGCTTCCAGATAATGGTTGAGAATTCAGGTACTACCATCAAGCCGCAATATCAAATCAAGCGCTTATTCGGAGGTAACCCAAGTGTCTTTACTTTTAATTTTTATTACCTTTTGTTGTTTTTGGTGTGTTTTAGGAAAAATGACTAACTGATAAAACAAGACAATAAGGGATGTGCAGAAGGACGTGCTGTCACACAAGCAGTTGTGCATGTCACATGGATCACTGTACCTCAAAATAGTGAGCTAGGAAAGAAAATTTAAATTTGAGGTAACATGCGATAGGTTGTGCACTTTGTACATCCCATTGTGCATGCCGCACATCGTCAAGTGTGAATCACACATCATGGCGCACCATGGTAAGTTTTTAAATTTTGTTGACCTACCCAATAACCAACCCGACCTGTAGACCAACCCGATTACCTTTCTTCTTCTTTTCCTTCATTATAAACTACCACCTTCTTATTTTTCTCCCATTAGTCATGCACAATCCTCCAAAACTTCCTCTTAAATCCTCCAAAATCCCTCAAACTTACCTCAAAATCTTCTTCTCTTTTCCCCAAATATCATTGAGGCCGTCGCTCTGCCTGTCACCATCATTGATCTCCGGTGGAAAATTTAGGTGTCCATTATTGAACTTTCAAAAGCTCTAATTTTTTATTCTCTCCTAAATCTTCACTTGTGGTAAGTTTCCTAATGTTAAATACTTAGTTTTATAGAGATTGGAACTCATATTGTAAAGCATGCTCATTAAATCTTCCATGTTGATTGTTCGGCTTTGAGCCTACTATAAAAGGTTTTCTAAACTTTGCATGGCCTTGAGGGCCAGTTTTTGGTAAAATGATTTTAAAAGAATTTTGGAACTGATTTTATGGATCTTCTTAGGGTAAAGGAGGCATTATGATGATTTTATCACCAATTTTTATACTGATACTAGACTTGACTATGCCTTAGCGCAAGATATGTTTTACTATGGATTTAGACCTGGATACACTTTAGGCAACCTTTTTCTAAGGGTTTTTAGACTTGATTATTGATTTAGACCTGGATACACTGCAAGTACTATTTTTTAGGGGTTCGAGACTATGATCAGTGCTTTTGACCCAGATAGACTCCGAGCGGATGTATATATTTAATATTTCACATTTTAGTATTTGGTCACGAACCTCTATGGACCTTGTCAATCTGAACCAGGGGCTACATGTTGTAAGTGTCATAGGAGGGGTATACAGTTTAATTGAGGTATACAGAGGGCGTCTTTTCATGGATTTTACCTACTGGGCCTATCGACACCAGAGGAGGTACACACATGGTTACTATCACACTGGTTCAATCATATCACATCATCATGCATATTGTAATCGTATTCCTCCCTTGTTTGCTATTTTCTCAGTGTATGCTTCGGTAGTATGGGATGCCTGAGGGTTTTGCTTTAACTTGATTGTGTTCCTAGGGTGTATGGGCACCCATTTTGTAACACCCTAAAAACTGATCCAGCTTTTGAACTCAGAACATGTAGAAATTTTAAACTTCCAGGGATCACAGATCAAGTCCACGAGCCATGGGTGACTCCATGAGTAGTGGAAGTGACTCGTGATTCCAGTCCTGCAGACCATCCTCAAGTCTGAGAACCACGAGTCAGGTTCATGTTTCATGGAAGTTTCCAGGGGTCATGGAATCAACCAGTGGGACTCAGACAGAGAGTGGTCAAGTTCCCCAGGAACCACGAGTCTGTTCCATGACTCATAGAAGTTTTTACGGGTCATTTTGTTGACTCGTGGAACTGGACCTGAGAACAGCCAAGCTCCGCAGAACCACGACTTGGTTATATGACTCGTGGGGGTTTCCACGAGCTATCTTGTTAAGCCATAGAATATCTTCAGTAGATTGGAATTTCGACTCAGGAACCACGACCCCATTCCATGAGCCGTGATTGGTTCTACGGTCCATGGTAGGGACTCGTGGAACCAGAAGCCAGGTTTTTAAGACAGCTTTTCTTAATTATGTCCCAGGGGTATTTTAGTTATTACCCACCTTTTTAACTCCTAAATATTGTCATTTTGACTATTTCAAGAAGGGTTTTCACCCTCATTAGCCTAAGTTCCTTCTCATTACTTCATTCTTCTCCCAAAAAGGGAAAATTCTTCTCCAATCTTCAAGTCTCAAGCTCCAAGTTCAAGCCTCCTAAGTCTTTCCAATTCAAGTGGGTTATCTTCAATCAAGGTATGTGAGTAATCAACAATGGGTTCCTTTCACCCTTGTGCCCAAGTCCCCCAATCCTTATTTTGAATTATGAACTTGTGTAATTAGAGTTTTGACCTAAATAGGGGGAAAACATATGAAAATAGTTTATATGCATCAATTCATGGTTTCTTACGATTTATCTATGATTTTATTAAGATTCCCTAATTGATTTCATAAGCCCATGCATTAAAGTTGAATTCTAGTATGATTCCATTAAATTGTATGATTTGAAGTGAAAGTTTACATGTTAGATAACATGGCCTCTATTATCATGAAATTGCATTCCTAATTCTTCAAGTTATGAATTTAGAAAGAAACATATGTTTTAAATTATGGCTATGCTATGTTTTAAGGATTTTGAAGTATGAACAATATGACATATGATATGTCTCTATGTTTTATGAAAGGTTTGGTATCTAGATGTGCCTACCTAAGCTATGAGAATTGCATGATGCCCGATGTGTTTTCATGTTTTTCAAACAAGATTTGGCATGAGATTGTACCACTATGAAATTATGAGCTATATGTATATGTTTTGGGAGTAGTATTTAGCACCGAGCGTCGAGGGTTCGATTAACCAAGTCCAAAACTACGTTGCCAACGTAGGTTATGAAATGAAGTGCCCTATGGGCTTATAAGAGTGGTACCACATATTGATCATGGTGTCCTGTGCTTAGCGGGCATTAGGACAGCTTTGCCAACTAGGGTTATATAGTTGGATATGGTGACTCATTCCTTAGCACGGTTCAAGTCAACTTTGCTAACTAGGGTTATATAGTTAGATTTCATGTAGCTCGAATGGTGTATTATCGGTTATAAGAAACTCCCGTATGAATGATTTCAAGTTTTTCTAAGCTTTATAACATCTTATTTTGATATTTTGACTACGAACTCATGCTTATTACTCAAACCATGATATTTACTTATGACTTCTTAGATTATGCATGAATTTGGTTTCCAACTATGTTTTAAGCAAGCTTTCATATTATTTATGCATTGCTCAAATACTCGGTTCATCCTATAGTAATGACGTGTATCTTGCGTTGCATCCTTTGATGATGCAGATTTAGGTATTCCTTCCCAGACACGTTGCTAGAGCTTCCAGACCACTTTCTATCAGCTGTTGGTGAGTCCTCTTAGGTCGAGGACTAGTTATATTTTAGAGTGTTGATTTCTTACTTTTGTACTTCGAGTTAGCTAGGCTCTTGTCCTAGAAACTTCTTATGTCTTGTACAGGCTTTCAGACATAGACAGTATTTGAGTCTTTTTGGATCTTGTATACCTATTTGACTCGATTATCGATTTATGCTATTTTGATTTTATCTATTATGCTTCTACTTATCTTTTGTTATGCTTGAGAATGCTATGACCAATGGTTAGCTTGGGGCACTTGTGGTCCCAAGTCCCGTGTCACATCTAGGGGGTAACCTCGGGGCGTGACAAACTTAGTATCAGAGCCTCAGGTTCAAGAGTCCTAGGATGTCTGAAAGCCGCATCGAGTAGAGTCTTTTTCTTCCCTTCTTATCCTTTTTCCTTGAGGTTACCAGTATACCGCCATCTTTCTAAACTCTCTCTCTTTGTATATATTGTTGTTGCAAGGATCCAGGTGTGTTCTTCTTTCTTCACATGTGTTCTGTGTTATATATACCTCTTCTGTGGCTAGCATAGCATGCTTGTATTCTTATTGACTTCTATCCGTGGTAGTTTTCGTGTGCTTTCTCTATTGGTTCTGTGACTACTTCATTGCTATATGGTATTTACTGCCTTTATATCTTATATGCTCTCAGTCGGCGGATGATGCCTATTGGGTACCCATTTCTTCGCAATTTCTGCTCATACTACACTTTTGCATCTGCTTGGTGCAAATTCTAGTGTGAGCCTTTGCTGCTGATTGCATGGATTCTCATGTAGCTTTTGGTTATTCGAGACTAGGGTAAGCTCCTGCCGATAAAGGCTTGACTACATCTATTCTCTTGGCACTGTTACTCTTTGTATATTTGGAGACAATTTTACTTACTATTTTGTTATCTCTATCACTTGTATTCTATTAGAGGCTCTTGTACTATCGATACCAAGTCTTTCAGTTGGTGTAGTTTCCTTTTTGTATATATTCAGGTTGTTTTCTTCTTTGTTCTTCTATATTATCTCTACTTCTGCTTATTTCTTCTTATTGTGCATTGTAACACCCCGTACATGTATCCAGCTATCCAAGATGAACACTTCAGAAAAATCAAAGTTCCAGGGACCACGGGTCAAGTCCACGAGTCGTGGAAGGTTCCACGAGTCGTGGGAGTGACTCGTGATTTCAGTCCTACAGACCAACCTCAGTACTAACAACCACGAGTCACTTTCACGACTCGTAGAAGTTTCTACGGCTCATACTGTTGATTCGTGGAAGTTGATCAGAGGTCAATCAAGTTCCCCGAGTTCCACGATTAGGTTCTACGACTAGTGGAAGCTTCCACGAGTCGTCTTGTTAAACCGTAGAAAGTCTCCTGCAGGTTGAATTTTTGGCAGCTTCCACGACTAGTAGTCCACAAGTCGTGGAAAAGTTTATGAGTCGTAGACTCCACTCGTGGTCGCTGAAAGTTGACCAATTTACAGCCATTTTCCAATTAATTTCTAGGGGCATTTTGGTCATTTCCCACCCTATTATTTATTAAGTGAAGTCGTTTTGACCACTTTTAGGGGGGTTTTCACCCATATTATCCTAAGTCTATCTTAAGCTTCTCATTCTTCACTAAAAAAAAAATCCCTCTTCAAGCTCAAGTCTCCGAGCTCCAAGTCAAGTCCCCAAATCTTTTCCATTGAAGTGGGTAATCTTCATCCAAGGTATGTGGGTCTTAACAATGGGTTCCTTTCACCCTTCTGCCCAAAATTTCCAAGTCTTAATTTGGATTTATGGAGTTATGAAATTAGGATTTTGATCTAAATTTGGGGAAAATTTATGAAATCAGTTTCTATATTTAAATTCATGGTTTCTATTGATTACACATGATTTTATTATGATTCTCTTATTGATTTTAAAAGCCCAAGCATGATAGTTGATTTCTAGCATAAAACCATGAATTTTCATGTTTTCAAGAGAATATAGGCATGATTAGATATCATGGCCTTTATGTAATTACGAAGTTGCATGCCTAGTTCTTATGATTCTATGAAAATATATGTTTTATGAAAATTGAACTAGAGCTATGCAAATTTTACAAGTCATGAAGTGTGCAAGTTTTTCCATGATATGAAATATGATGCAAGGCAAGACGCCCGATGTTCCATCAATGCTCATGGGTCATTTTCTAAACCAAAACTCATGAGTAGTATGACGATCCAGGGTATGAACAAGTCATGAATAAGTATGAACAAGTTTGTCATTAGATATGTCACATGTATATAAGCTCATGTTATTATATATTTTTGGAGTAGTATTTAGCACCGAGAGACGAGGGTTCAGATAACCCAAGTCCAAAACTACGTTGCCATCGTAAGTTGCCCGTGTTGAGGCTTAATATGACAGGATCCTGGTATGACATGGTTCTAACCTTGGACGGTGAGGACAACTCTTTCAGTGTGGGTGCAAGACACTGAACTCCATCTAGCTCAGCATGGTTTAATGTCGGTTAAGAGAAACTCCCACATGTTTATTTTCAAGTTATGAAGTTATGTATAAATCCATATTTTGGAACCTAAGCCTTCCTTCATGTCTTATGTTTGTACCTTGTCATTTATTTATTGTCCTTCTTTATGTAATAAATGCATTTCAAGCATGTTTTAAACTGATTTTGTCATAACTCATGCATTACTCACATACTTAGTACATTCCATAGTACCAACGCATATTGCGCTATATCCTTTGATGATACAGATTCAGGTACCCCTTCTCAGCTTCGTGGCTAGAGACTCAAGCCACCTCCTTAGTCAGCTGTGGTGAGTCCTCATGGTTCGAGGACTAGTTATGCTTTTACTTATGATAGCTTTACTTCTATACTCCGAGTTAGGTAGGGTCTTGTCCTAGCAACTCTTTATGTTATGACTAGAGGCTTTCATACATAGTTTGTATTCGAGTTCCCTTTTTGGATATTGTATGTTATGTGGCTCTTAGACCCTTATTGATGTTTCCTTATTGTATTTCCGTATTATGCTTCCGCTTATCTTTTTTTATGCTTGAGAATGCTATGACCAAGGGTTAGCTTGGGATCCTTGTGATCCCGAGTCCCGTGTTACATCTACGGGTAACCTCGGGGCGTGAAATGCATGATGCTTTAGGTAGTAGCCCATTACTAACCCTTCTGAGCTATGGGGATTGGTTCATCTACGGGGGGTTGTAAGTCCCATCATAACTTGAGAAATTAGGTTGTGATAGCTTGGTATCAGAGCTCTAGGTTCACCGATGTCATTGTTACAAGAGCAAGTGTCTAAATAGAGTCTTGTGGATCAGTACAATGACGTTTGTATCCTATCTGTGGGAGGCTATAGGGCATAATTATGAAAAGTTTCTTATCGTGCGTTCCTGGCTCTATTGAATTCTGGAAATTCATTGTTCAGTTCCTTCTTAGATTCCTAAGACGAGTATGGAAGTGGGTGATGATGAGGCTTCTATTCCTATTGCTTCAGTGCTTCCTCCAGTGCAAGGATTCAGAGTAAGAGCTTACCGCATCAGTTAGGGGGTTTGGGGCCAACTGATAAATCGATAACCTACCAGCTTATTGAGCCTATATCCATGAATTATTAATATGTCTTAAATTGATTTAGAGGTTCTTATGACCTTTATTGATGTCTATGCAGGTACTTTGGATACAAGAGGAGAAACAAGGATATGGACCCAAAAAGAGCCAAAAAGGAGCTAAGTGTGAGGAGTTGAGAAAAGCTGGAGAATCTGCTGAGAGGTGCGGTGGCTGTGCGACATACACAGGCCGAGGTGTAGTTCGCACCTCCTCCGCATAAAGATGCAAAGATGACTGAAGATTTTGCTACAGCATGAGGTCGCCATGCGACGCGCACATCTCGTGGTTCAAAAAGCATCACCCTCCGCACAAGGCCTACCTCAGCGACTGAAGTCACTGGTCAACCTGAAGCTGGTGTGCGACGCGCATAATGTGACATGCAAACTGCATGCCGTGTCACACACCACCCGGACGACAATTTTTTCCTAAATTTTGGTGATGATTTTGGGAACATATAAAAGGAATTTTAGGCTTGTTTTGTATATACAATTGAGAGTAGAGATTTTCAGTAGAGAACTTGGAGACATTTTTGGCTTGTAAACACTTTTCTCTATCTCCATTGAGAAAGGGTTTTCAATTCAATCTTTTGGTTGAAAAATTATATGCTAATTTGACTTTAGAACAGGAGAAACAACTACAATGGATGGGAATTTTATTTACCCAGCTAGTATATCTTCTCCCCCTTCTATGAGTGGCTAATTTCTCTTGTCTAGGGGTGTATTGATGATGGGGGCGTAGCTAATAGGTGTGGGTGTTGTTAAATCACTCTTATAATTATTTATCTGATGTGGGTCTAGTAATTTCACCATGTTTTAATGTAATAATTCGTAGTTGCAAACATGAATTTACCTTACTTGGCTACTTAGTTGCTCGAGAGAGAATTTTGTAGTTGTGGATGTGAAATTGCTAGTGGGTACTTGGGAATCCACTTAGATTGGAGGCTAGACATAGGTCAAATCGTGGAATCTCCCATTTAAGGGTCCGAGATAGAAATAGGATGACCTCCCCAAGCAAATGTTGGTTGGTTATTTAGCACACCGAATTATATTCTAACTGAAATCATTGGATATGTGGATGTTGATCGAGAGATAGCACTCCACACTTATGACCAACGCTACCCATGTCACTAGGTGAGAATTAGAGTGAATTAGTGAGCATCCTATCCTATAGCAAATGCCCCATCGCAAATGCACCCCTAGTCATCTAGTTCTATTTGATACATCCATCTCGATTTTACAGCTTTTACTTGAATTGAGTTAGTAGTGACAACTTTCCCAATTCCCCCATTTTATTGCTTTGGTTTTGTTGAACAACTACTCTCCTTTTGAAATCGCTTTGCACAATCTCTAATGAGCTAAATTAGGTCCCTTGGGTTCGACCCCAACATCCGTTGGGTTATAAATTTTGTTTTGACTACGCTATCGATGTGACCTCCTTAAGTGGAGAGCACGATTTGAGCATTTATCAAAAATGGCGTTGTTGCCAGGGACTTGAGTTTTAGCTAGTTTTGATTGTTGTTGTGAAGTCAACTTGAGAGGTCTTGTTTTGTTTTACTTTGTTTTGTTTTTGAGTGTTGATTAAGTAGGTCAGCTATGGAAGAAGCCGAGGAAAATGAGGACATTGGCAGCTTTGACAATGCCAACGCTGCTGAGCCAATGATGCACGAAGGTGTAGGTGAAATATGCCTACCTCCCACGGTTGGAAACATTGTCTTCCATGTGACAAGCACCATGCTCCATTTGATTCAAATGAAAGGTCTATTTAGTGGAGCTGCCCATGAGGATGCCAACCGGCATATTTGGAACTTCTTGGAGATTTTCCAACCATTCATGATCCACAATATTTCCCAAGAGTCCATCCGATTGTGCCTATTCCTTTTCTCTTTGATGGGGGAAGCCATGACATGGTTGAATGAATTGATGGATGAATCCATCACATCTTGGGCTGAGTTGGTTGAGGCATTTACCTCGATATTCATTCCTCCATATCGAATGATGAAGTTAAGAGATGAGATCACCAACTTCAAGCAACTCCCCGATGATCCCTTACATGAGGTTTAGCTACGATTCAAGAAGAAGCTTCTCTTGTGTCCAAACCATGAGCTGTCAAATAATGTGTTATTACAAAGCTTCTACCGGTCATTGAACTCCATAAATAAATCAGTGGATGATAATCTTGGAGGTGGCACCTTTATGGACCTTGAGTTTCACATTGCCTCAAAGCTATTAGAATGAGTGACCAAGACCAATCAATCTTGGAATACAAGAGAGGCAGAGGTGTCGACTTCAGGAATCCCCTTAACAATCTTGACAAATGAAGCAAGGAGAAAAGATGAGGACCGAGATGAATCTTTGTCTAAAATGATGACACAAATTGACTTGATGGTCAAGCATGTGATGGGAGCTAGTGTTAAGAATGTGAATGCAGTGAGTACGATTAAGGTGAATAATGTTGAGCTTATGACTGAGGTTGATGGTAAGCTATTCTATGGGTCGGAGGGTTCTCGCCCAGGGTATTATCGCACACAGGAAGATAATCAAGGTTTGATTAGAGACAAAGCGAGGGATGGAAATTGGCGTGAAAGAAAGAAGGATGGTGATCGCTTCAATCACCGGAGCTTGAATCCTTACAACCCCCCAAACAAATCTGATTCTCTTTACACACCAGGCACAAGCAATCCCAGACAATCAAAGTTAGAGGACATGTTGTCCTTGGTTCTTAATAAGGTGGACACTACAAACTCGGGAGTGAGTGAGCTAAAGAGTGAGGTCTCTACACTTCACCAAACAGTGAGCTCCCATAGTGCTTCTATCAAGCACCTGGAGGCCCAAATGACCATCCTATCAAGCCAAATGACCCCAAGGATGAAGGGAACGCTTCCTAGCAACATCGTCAATAATCCCAAAAATGAATGAGGATTGAGGTAACATCGTCATAACACGACGTCAAATCAAGCACTGCTTGAGAGGCAACCCAAGTTTTGTTTCTTTGTTTTTGGTTATTGTTTGTTGTTTTTGATGTTCTGTAGGGAATGCATGGAATGGAAACATGGAAAAGGGTAAACAAGGAACAAATGTGCCTTGTGGTGGATGGTGCAGACCACATAAACAATTATGTGGGTTGCACGACTCACCGCACACAAAACAAAAGGCCTGGATGAAAAATTGAAAAACTAGAGGTGAGATGCGATGTGCTGTGCGGATCGCACCAACCCAAGTGCGCATCGCACCTCCATCGCACAAGGAAATAGATTCCTGGGCAAACTCAGGGTAAAAAGGGTATGTGTGAAACGACATGCGGTCCATACCATGTCTGGTGCGAATAACATGTTGTGGTGCACAAGAGGTAAAGTTAAATTTTAATTGACCTAACCCATTGACCAACCCGACCCGGAGATGACCCGGCCGACTCTTCTTCTTCTTTTTCATTTAAAACTGCCTCTCTCTGTCTTTTTTCCACCATCTTTCCCCACAACTCTCAAAACCTTCCACCAAAATTCTCTCCAAACCCCTCAAACTCCCAAAAATCCTTATCCTCTTCTCACCCAACCTTTTCCACAACTTCTCCATATCACCACCGTCATTCTTCGGGAGGTCTTGCAGGTCACCATTGTTGGAATTCAAAAAGCTTCGATTTCCATTCTTCCCTTTGCAATCTTCACTTGTGGTAAGTTCCCTGACGTTAAATAGTTATTTTTATGATTGTTGGGAACTCATATTGTGAAGAATGCTTAGTAGATTAGCCATGTTGATAATGGGTGGGATCCGAAAATTTTGGGTTCCCAATTTTGAGTTGTCATGATGAAATCTTTTAATGTCAACTTGGTTGATTATAAATCTTGACTATGCATGTTGATTGGTAGTAATGTTTAGCCTTAATATATGTGATGGGGTGAAGTCTGAGTAACCCATTTGTAACTAGTGCTTGATTTGGCCCGATGATAGATTGGGTGACGTCGTTCTTAAGGGAAAGTCGTCATTAGTCATGAGGTTTTGATTGATAATTGAGGTTGAATGTTGCCGATTGTAGGCCCATGAGTCTTATTGAAAATCTAGTTGGGTTATCTGATCTTGTGCGGAAAGGGGGTTAATTGTTGATATGCTATATGTGCCCATTGTTGCTAGAAGGGCTTGAGGTTCCCAATGATAGATGGGGTAACATCCATCTTAAGGGAAGTCATTGAGTCCTTTCTTTTTGATTATATGTTAATGGAAATTCGGGGAAGTTTGAGTACCCGAAAGTTATGGTCATGAATCCCCTTTGTCCCCCTTTGTTATTATGAATTGGTTGTGTGTAGTGCGAAGTGCCAAAGAAAATCTTGCTCTATGGATCATATGTTTAACTCACAAGAACACAAGGAACCAAAAATTCCAATTGTGTCTTTGTGCATTCCGCATATGATACATAGATCTTGATATGTGGGTGGCTCAAGGCATCGCACCAAGTTAAAAAGAGAGTGAAGAACACTGACTTGAGGGGCGAAGCTTGATACGACACGCACTTTTGATGGTGCGGATCGCACCAACTTTGCAAATAGATAGAAAAATTACCTTAAGGTTTTGTTGGCTTGTGCAACAGCACTTGCGACACACACTCTTCCTAGTGCGTCTCGCACGTGGTCCACATTAGACAACAAAAACCTACTTTGTTTTTCTATTCCGTTGCATTCCATACTTAATAGATTTTGTTTTGTCTTTGGATCACAATATTTGGATGCAGACTATGTCTTTTAAAGGGGTAACACCGAGGAGAGCTCACATAGGCCAACCGCTCACTCGTCCTCTAAGCCAACTTCAAAAGGGAAGCAGAAAGTCTCATCGGCCCGTGATCGAGCCTCAAAGGAGGAGAGAGTTCAGTTTTGAACGAAGAGCATGAAAGTAATCTATGATCGTGATAGGGTCAGGTCCTTCAATGAGGAGAAAAGTTTCAACCTGAATGCAGTTGGGGATAATCTTCCTAACATCCCCACTCAGTTTGCTAAGTACCACTGGCAACCATTTCAAGAAGTACCCGGGAACTACTACAAGGAGTTAGTCCGAGTGTTTTTTGCTTCATACCAAGACACCCAAGATGCTAGGGGCCACAAAAGGGGTTGTGAGAAATTTCCCGCATTGGACTCTATTACAGTAAGGGAGAAAGAAGTCCACATCACACCAGATGCCATTAATGCCACCTACTGGAGCAGTCCAATCGATTCAGCACCCACCCTAATAGAGAAGTTTCTCCTTAGGCGCAAACCTCTCGAGTGGGCTATCCCCATCATTGCTCTTGATACCCTCTCCTAGGCCACCATGGGAGATGAAATACCTCACCCGATGGTGTACTTTGAGGCTCACTTGTGGTATAACTTTGTGCGCACCCATCTTATACCATTTAAGAACGACCAAAAGATCACACATTATGGCGCCATGCTGATAGCTGCAATCATGGCAGGAAATCATGTCAATATGGGAGAGGTCATTGCCTTGGTGATAAAAAGGATGTCCTGAAGGAGTGGTGATGCCTTCCCTTTCTCAGTTTTGATCAGCCAATTATGTGCACAAGCCGGTGTTCCATTATTCGATTGTGATATTCCTACCTCTGCCATTGGTGTGTTGGATTTTGACAAAAAAATTGACTGTGACACTCCCAGATTCAAAAGGCCTAGGGTTGAAGCATCGGTGGAGGCCAGGGATGATGACTCAGAGGTAGACATGCATACATCTCCTCCTTTTCCTACTACCTCACAAGGACACACTCCTACAACTGTTGCACCCAGGGAACCACTCAGCCTCCAAGACATGGTTGACAAAGCATATATTCATGAGAGGCAGTTGAAGGGTCTGTCAGACGACTTCTCGAGATTGATTGGGAGGGAAGTCAAAGTATCCATGAAAGAAGTCATGGGGAGTACTCTCAACCTAAAGAAATGAGTGGATGCGTGCGAGAGGTCTCTCAAGTCCATTCGGTAAGACATGACCAAGGAAAAAGGGAAAGAACCGATACTACAAGAGGACCTGTCCACATTGCCTCCACCTAGGAGGATTCCCGACCCGTTGGATAACTTGTTTGCTTCATATGAATCCAAAGAGTTGCCAGTTCATGAGGAGGAGGAAGCAAAAGACGATGAGAACCCTATGTTTTATAAGAGTGTTGAAGAAGAAGTTACGTCGGATGGTGGTGATGATGAGGATTAGATCCTACATGGAGTTCAACCCTTTCGCATTGCACTATGAGCATTGAGGACAACGCTTCTTTTATAGGAATGGGTGGCTTTCTTTACTTTACTTGCTTTTTGGTGCCCGTGAGTAGGCTTGAGACAATTTATTGCCTTTGTCGGACCTAGTTGATTAGTCTGCTTAGTTTTATTTGGCCCTTGTCGGGCACATTTTTGATTCATTGTGATGCTATTATTTTTCCTTACATTAGATTATGTTTTCATTTTCCTTTGAGCTTAATTGTGCCCTCGCCGGGCTTGAACTTTATTGATGGTGTGACGGGTTGGTCTTACATGCCCTATTGTTCCACTACCCGTGCCTTAAAAAGACACTAAATGCCTACGCCGAGGCTTGTTCTTGATGGTTTCATGAGCGCAGAAAATTGTGGATCTCCTTGTCCATAGTAGTGTAGAAATAATATCCGAATGTTTTCTTAATACCACGGTTCTTTCCCAAGGACCAAAAGTTTTGATTTTTCTTTTTCTTTTCTTTTGTTTTTGTGTGTCAAATCGGGTTAGTGTTTCCCTATGATAGATTGAGAGGCGACTTTCTTAAGGAAAAATGCCAAGTTTAGTTTAGAATTGAGTCCATAAATGCTTGTCTCAAAATAGGCCCACCGAAATAAAAAATCTTCGGAAATTGCTTTTGAAAAGGAAAGGAAGAAGGGAAATATATTTTTGAGGAAAAGCGTTCTCTTGTAATGACTTGCACACTCTCGCTTTGGCTTGATTGACTCACAAACGAGTGTGTAATGAACTCGGAATAGCTTTTCAAAAGTCATTTGCCCCAATTGATTGTGGGACTAATGGATGAAGTCTTGTGGCATGATGACTTGTGCGGTGAGGCTTTACCTTGATTCTTGAGCATAAGGGTCATCTATAACTTGCCTCGGATGTCATTCAAGGCAAAATTCTAGGTGTAACCAAGCTTGAAAAATGACCTTAGGCCCTTTTTGATAGCCACTTCACTCAAATGACCTCCCAATGACATCAAATCCTAGTGAACCCCTTTGAGCTTGTGACCATTCTTTGACACCTTTGTAACACCATGACCTTTTCGGAACCTCTAGATTGGCACCCGTCCTCCCTAATTGCTTGAAAATGAAATATAAGCCAAAAGCCTAAGTTTGGGAGGGGAACAAAAGATAATATAGGCAAATGCCTAAGTTTGGGGGGTGCATGTGATCAAATAAGGAGAAAAAAGGAATGTACTTCAAGTGCAAGGTAGCACCTTAAATAGAGAATTGAAAATTGCTAAAAAAGATCAATCCAAATGAGCAAATTGAAAAGCAAAAATAGGTGCTACCAAGTAAAAGTGATATAAGGTGTGAATAATCATGAGGTTAAAAGGTGAAATCTTGGGTTGTATGAGGGAGAAACAAGGTGAAGTTGGAAATTGAAAAATGTGAGCGGTGTTTGAAATGACAAAACAAAGAGCATTAGGGAGGTGTAGTCTCTTGAACCAAATGATATCCTCACCTTAGCCCTAGCCAACATTACAACCCGTAAGTCCTTGGTGCTTCTGAACTTTGCTACCCTACATTAGTGGTGATTTACATGAAGGGGGCAAGCCTATGGTTTGATGCGCATGCACTTGAACTTCCTTGAAAGAGTGAGAGTCTTCTTGGTTCTCTTATAATCCCGTGTTTTATGAATTGAATGATTGTGAGTGGGATTCTCTCTTGTGGTGAGTGGTATCATGCATTCGAATTGAAGCATAGAGTCTCTATTTCAATTGAGGGGAATGAATGAGACAAGTTGTGTGGCAATCTCGAGGCAAACCTTGACGGTCCATGCCAATGACTTGAGACGCTAAAATGTCTTATTTCAAATGGCAAATTCCCTTGAGTTTTAAAAGAGATATGATGTCCTTTTTGATTTTTTTTTGGAAATGAGCAATTACCTTGAGCATGTGGGGGACCAAATTGAGATAAGCATAGTAGTTGAGTCTTTTGTTTGTTTATTTTTCTTAAATTTTTAGTGTAGAATAGTTTTTGAGTCTTAATTGAGCCTTAGCATAATTCATTCCTTTCCATGTAAGTATGTTTCTTGAGGACAAACAATAGTTCAAGTTTGGGGGTTTGATAAGTCAGTAACCTACCAACTTATTGAGCCTATATCCATAAATTATTGCTATGTTTTGAATTGATTTAGAGTTTCTTATGACCTCTATTGATGTCTATGTAGGTACTTTGGATAGAAGAGGAGAATCAAGGATATGGACCCAAAAAAACCCAAAAAGGAGCTAAGTGTGAAGAGTTGAGAAAAGCTAGAGAATCTACCAAGAGGTGTGGTGGATGTGCGACACGCACAGGCCGAGGTGCGGTTCGCACCTCCTCCGCATAAAGCTACAAAGATGACTGAAGATTCTGCTACAGCATGCGGTCGCCATGCGACGCGCACATCTCGTGGTGTGAAATGCATCACCCTCCGCATAAGACCTACCTCAGCAACTAAAGTCACTCGTCAAGATGAAGCCACTGTGCGATGTTCACACTGCGATGTGCGAACTGCATGCCGTGTCGCACACCACCCGGAGGGAAATTTTGTCCTAAATTTTTGTGACAATTTTGGGAAAATATAAAAGGAATTTTAGGCTTGTTTTGTATATACAATTGAGAGTAGATATTTTTAGTAGAGAACTTGGAGACATTTTTTGGCTTGTAAACACTTTTATCCATCTCCATTGAGAGAGGGTTTTCAATCCAATCTTTTGGTTAACAAATTGTGTGCTAATTTGACTCTAGAACTTAAGAATCAACTATAATGGATGGGAATTTGATTTACCCTGCTTGTATATCTTCTCGCCCTTCTTTGAGTGGCTAATTTCTCTTGTCTAGGGGTGTGTTAATAATGGATTTGTACCTTATGGGTGTGAGTGTTGCTAAATCACTCTTATAATTGCTTATCTGATATGGGTCTAGTAATTTCACCATGTTTTAATCTAATAATTTGTGGTTGCAAACATGAATTTACCTTACTTAGCTACTTAGTTGCTCGAGAGAGACTTTTGTAGTTGTGGATGTGAAATTGCTAGTGGGTACTTGGGAATCCACTTAGATTGGAGGCTAGACATAACTTAAATTATGGAATCTCCCATTTAAGGGTCCGACCTATAAATAGGACAACCTCTCCAAGCAAATGTTGGTTGGTTATTTAACACACCGAATGATGTTCAAACCGAAATCATCGGGTATATGGATGTTGATCAAGAGATAGCATTCCACACTTATGACCAATGCTACCCATGTCACTAGGTGAGAATTTAAGTGAATTAGTGATCATCCTATCCTATAGCAAATGCCCCATCGAAAATGCACCCCTAGTCATCTAGTTCTATTTGGTACACCCATCTCGATTTTACAGCTTTTACTTGAATTGAGTTAGTAGTGACAACTTTCCCAATTCCCCCATTTTATTGCTTTGGTTTTGTTGATCAACTACTCTCCTTTTGAAATCGCTTCGCACAATCTCTAATGAGCTAAATTAGGTCCCTTGGGTTCGACCCCGACATCCGTTGGGTTATAAATTATGTTTTAACTAGGCGATCGTTGTGACCTCCTTAAGTAGAGAGCATGATTTGAGCATTTATCACCAGCCCTGCCTTCGATAGGATTTCGTGCTACTCTAGCTCTTCAGGATACCGTTAATAGGACTCTGAGTCTTCTGAAGGGTGTATCAATACCCTAGGTAGGGGCAATACTCGGTTCTTCAAGTGGTTCTTCAAGTAGGTTTGAGGATCCAGTTCTCCAGCAGGGTTGTATGTCAGTTTTGGAATATAAGGCAAGGTTTCACGAGGTGATTAAGCGCATTTCCAAGACTGTGCCTTCAAAGTTTAAGAGTGTTTAGGTTTTAGTTGGAGGATTGATTTCACCGCTCCAATTAGCAACCGAGCACTTAGTGACAGTTGGGACTACCTTTCTTCAGGTGGTTGATCATGCTTTCCTATAGAGGGTTTATGCTGGGAGGCTTATGGAGGTAGTGCTAAGAGGCATCATTTTTAGGGCAATTTATGAGGTTCTCTATCTCAAGGTAGGGATTTTCTAGTAGAGATCGATTCCATTACTTTATATCTAACTGATCAATTTCAGTGGCTCCACTAGTTTCAGTGGGTGGTTGTACATAGTATGTTGATTAGAGTAGATAAGGTATAGGTTAGGTTTTTTGAGGTTTGCATTCATGGCATGTAGGTCATGGTGGCCAGTAAGGTTCAGCGAGATCTTCCTGACTGACTTTATCTTGTAGGGGTTGTTTTCAGCGCAGGAGTGTGGGAACTTTACTAGGGATTTCCCCATGATCACACCTTCCAGTCAGCAGGATCAACATGTTTTATCTCCCAGGGCTCTAGTGCCATTAGCTAGATGTGGAGTTTAGGGTAGTAGAGGTGGTCCCCAGGCAGTGATAGGCAGTGTAGAGAGTTATAGGGGTGGTTCCCAGATGGTTAGAGGTGGCTTTTAGCCAGTTAGTTCAGGTATCCATCCAGAGTCTTCAGGCACCATGTGTCAGAGCAGCGCTTCCTTGGGTTGTTATAGTTGTAGAGTAATTGGTTACTTTTTTAGAGATTATCCTTGATGTAGGATGATCGAGCCTTCAGCATTGACTACTATATCCAGAGATTGACACTGATAGTACGGTTCCCTTCTTGGTAGTCTATAGGTAGAGGTTCAAGATATCGTTGTTGCACGTATGGCTTTTGTTACCATTAGCTAGTGTTGGCATTTTTTGCATTACGAATCTACCCTTTTTATGTATATGCTTTTATTCTTACCTATTTCTTGTTTGTTTGTATTACTACTTGAGTTTGTAGTGTTTACACATAGGTTTTCTTGGTAGGTTGATTCTTTTTAATAGTGAATGGGGTGAGTTGTCCTTGAGAGGTGATGACCTAGAGTTGTAACTCGTGGGTAGGTCGGGTTTTCTTTTTTTCTGATTTTGTTGTGGTTCTAGATTTGGTTTGAGATTTCCTTTCTAGTGGTCTTGGGTGGTTGTTGTCTAGGCCATTATCTAGCAATTTCTGGTAGTCTTTTCGTTTGTGTGGTATTGTACCATTAGTTCTGTACCGAGGAAAGTTGTTTTGCCTTAAGGAGAATTGTGTTAGTTATATAAGTGGGTACTAGACGGTTTTGCATTTCCCAAGGGGTTTGAGTTAATCCTTGTTATATTGGTTAGTCTTGGAAGTTGGCGGGAATATGGGTTCCTTTTCATTGATTTCCTCCGTTTCAAGTTGAGTATGAGCTATTTTCCTTGTTTTCCCCAATTTTGATTGGGTTAAGCTTTGACTGTGGCATTGTGGTTGAGTTTTGGCAGTAGAATTGCGGTTAAGTTTTGATCATAGTATTGTGGTTGAATTGGGCATTTGGCCTATTCTTTTCCTACCTTATTGAGTGTAGCGAGTAAAGATGTGGGAGCTAAGGGAACAACTCCTGGATCTTCTATAAAAGGTTTTGTCACGTTCAGGGTATCTTTTGAAAGGATTTCTTTTGGATTGAAAAAAGGAGGGAGATGACTCCTTACGCGTATATATGGGTTACTAGTAGCTGACTGAGGTGACGACTGAGGGTTTCTTGGGTTTGTGTGTTGATGACTTGATTCGACCGACTACAGAGTGCAGCGACATGTTTCTTAGATGAATTTGAGGACATGATTCCTTCTTGTAGAGACCAACGTGGTAGGATTTTATAGTGCTACCTTTGGGGGTGTTTTACATTAGTTGTGATTTACTTGTTATGTTCTTTGGGTTACCCAAGTCTCAGTAGCATCTAAAGATTGGGAAAATTGTACATTCAGAGGTTAGTTGTCTCCAATTCCTATAGTGTTCATTGGCACCATATTAGTCTACTCAGGGGTTCGACAGAGGCATTGATTAGCAATTGGAGTTGAGTTTCGAAATCATGGAAATTAATTGAAACAACGAGAATTTAGAATTGAAAAAGAGGAGAGGGATATAAGGGGACTTACCAGATCAAGAAGACTGAATAATAGAGTTTTGAGCAGAGCTTTGAAAGGTTATCAATAGAGAAAATTCATATAAGAGGTGATAAAAATAAAGTTGGGAGCTAAAATAGCTGTCAAGGGTCCATCATCACAATCTCAAGGGACCCCACACAGTTACGAGGAATGAGCTGGCCAGACCATCACGGTCGCGATGCTCCAGCCATGCAATCACATAGAACAAGCTGGACAGGGTCCCAGCCTACTTCATCACGATCGCAGGGAGCCACCCACGCGATTGTGATGGTCAAAAAGCTAGACCACCAAGAATGTGATGGTCACCTCGCAGTCCCGATTACCAATCTGGTCTGCAACACACAACAACAACCAGCAATTCCCCAAGGCTAAAAAGTTATCCAAAGGACCCTTGGGATTCATTCAGAACCTCGTGATCACAAACCAACCATGCTACACTACCAGAAATTGCATTTCGGATACAATGGAATCGATGAAACTCCCAACAAAGATTATTTAAACAGTAAGTGGGCCCCCAAGCCCAAAACCAACTTTTCACAAAACAGAACCCAAAGGCCAAAAACAAGTCTGGAATCCTCGGGACCATACCTAAAGGTCCCTCAAGCCCAAAGTTGACATTTTAGAGCTAACAGCACTGACGGAATTTCCATCCAAGGTCGTCTTCTTCGAATGTTGACCAAAGTCAACCCTACAAGCCTAATTGACATAAAAACACAGAAACCAAGTCAAAACAAAATTGAAAGCTCTTAGATCCTAAAAAACAGTCCCACTAGATAAAAATCCCTGCTCCCGAGCTAACGGAACTATCAGAATTCAATTACGAGCACATTTACCAAGAAAGTTGACCAAACAAAAATATTTCCTAAGTTTAAGTTCTAAAACAGGGAAATGTCCATAACTACCTAATAAATATCCCGAGCACCAAACCGTTAGTCCTAGAAAGTCATAAATGAGCTATAGCCGCTGCAGTAAAGTTTGAAATGCAAAAGAAGCACGAGAAAAAATGACCTCGAGGGTCATTACAACATCCACTACTAAAAGGACTTTTGTCCTTGAAAGTTAGAGAAAGGATAGTACCTGAAGACTCGAAAAGACAAGGATAACGGGTTCGCATATCGGTCTCAATCTCCCAATTAGCCTCCTTGATAGGACAATGCTGCCACTGAACCTTAACTGACGGAATCTCCTTGGACCATATCTTCCTAACCTGCTTATCAAAAATAGCAACATGCTCCTTCCCAAAGGCTAGAGACTCATCCAACTGAATTGAATCCCAATAAATCACGTGAGACATATCAAGAATATACTGACATAGCATAGAGACATGAAACACAGGATGAACACAAGAAAGAGCAGGAGGCAAGGCAAACTCATAAGCAACCTCCCTAATATGACGAAGGATCTCAAATGGCCCAATGAACCTAGGACTGAGCTTACCCGAAAGAACACACAGTCAACAACCATGAAATCTAGATCTCTAACTCTCTGGTGAGCATAACTTTTCTTCCTACTTTGGGCAGTGCAAAATCTCTCCTAAACGACCCAAACTCTATCTATAGAATCATGAAGCAAGTTGATACCCCACAGCCTAACCTCAAAAGCGTCAAACTAACCCATCGGAGTTCTGCACTGGTACCATATAAAGCCTCAAGAAAAGCCATTTTAATGCTGGAATGGTAACTATTATTATATGCAAACTCTGCCAAAGTTAAGCACTGGTCCCAATGACCCTTGAAATCAATAACACATGCTTGCAACATATCCTCCACAACCTGAATAGTGCACTCTAACTGACCATCGGTCTGCGGATGAAAATCAATGTTAAGCTCAACTCTAGTGCCCAACTCTCTCTGAATAGACCTCCAAAAATATGAGGTGAACTAAGTACCACTATCAAAAATTGTAGAAACTGCCACACCATGCAAACGAACAATCTCATGAAGGTAGATCTTAGCTAACCTCTCAAAATTATAGGAAGTCTGAACTGGCAGAAAGTGAGCAGACTTTGTCAACCTATTAACAATGACCCAAATAGCATCGAATCTCTACAAAGTAGGTGGCAAACCAACTACGAAGTCCATACTATCTTCTCTAATTTCCACTTTGGAAACGGTAGCCTCTTAGTCAAACCACCTGCAAGTCTCTGGTGCTTAAACTTTACCTGCTGATAGTTCAAGAACCTAGACACAAAATTTAAAATATCCCTCTTCACACCACACCACTAGTAGTGCTTTTAAAAGTCACAATACATTTTAGCTGCCCCAGGATAAGTGGAATATCTTGAACAATAAGCCTCCTCCAAGATCAACCTGACCAGGTCACCAACTCTAGAAATACAAATACGCCACTTAATCCTCAGAACACCCTCTTAATCTAAGGCTGCTTTCCTAGCCTCACTGCCTAACACCTTGTCATGAATGATCCTCAACCTCGCATCATAAAAATGATATGCCTGAATCTGCTCTAACAAAGAAGATTGCCTCAACACAAGCAAGAATATGGCCTGCTCAGAAATATCCTGGATTTATGCTTTTCTTGTACTATTAGAGATTACTTATAGTGGACTCAAGTCATTTATAGCTTGCTAGGACTGGTGGTTTGGTGCCCTAGACATTTGTTTGGTCGTTATGGATGTTTTCTTACTTTAGAGCCTTAACTTAGGATATCATTGACTTTGGTCAATATTCTTAGTAAACATGCTCGGAATTAAATTCCAACAGTCCTGTTATCTCCATAGCATGGATATTTGTCCAGATAGACCATTAGTCAGGGTCTGAGAGCTTCCGGTTTGGTTTTGTGTTGATTTTTGTGTTTTCTATCCAGTTGAGCTTGAATGTTTGAATTTGGTCAACATTTGAAGAAGATGGCCTCAGATGGAAATTTTGCTAGTGTTGTTTATTCCATAATGTTGACTATGGGCTAGAGAGACCTTTGGTTTGAGTTCTGAGGCTTTTGGAATCATTTTTGGGTGTTGAGTTCCGCTTTGGCTTAAGGTTGGTTTTGGGCGTTGGGCCCAGTTTCACTAAATCAACCTCTATTGGGTTTTTCATTAGTTTCGTTGAATCTTGAATGCTATTTTTGATACATTAGCATAGATTGTTTATATGTGTAGGGTCCCGGATGAGCCCTGTGGCCCCACCCAGAAATGTTTTCTCTTATGTTTTCTACTGGTAGTTGTTGCAGGTATAGACGTCAGGCCTTAATCGCGATCTTGAGGTCCCTTCACATGACCATGATGAAGGTCCTGTGGACCTGGTACCTTTGATCTTTGCGATAGCAAAGTCCTTCTTCGTGGCCGCGATATTGTCTCTGTTTTCTTGCTCTATGTGATTGTGAGATACGTCCTCGCGATTGTGCTGAAGCCTTTCCCCTCTTGTTCTTCGCAACTGTGTGGCTAGTATAGATGATCACGATGGTATAGCTAGTAGAGTCATCGCAATCGCATATGGTCCCTTCACGATCGTGATGAAGGACCCATGGGAAGTATATAAGCTTCTCCCTTTGTTTTCTTTACCCCAAAAAAAAAAACCTCCATTGATATAAGCTCCAAGCTTCCTCTCCCTTAGTGTAACTTCAATCCTTGGTGCTAAGGTATTTTTTGCTTTCCCGTGAATACTTATCCATCACAATTGTAAGTTTTTATCCATTTAATCTCTGTTAAATTCACCTCTTTCATTCCTTAATTGTTACTTTAGTTGGTAGGCTATTTTGAGCCTTTTCCTTGGCCAATTTCTTCCAATAATCTGAGCATGCACTCATGAGAGTGTGGTGGTCATTATGCTCTCTTTCATGTCCATTTTTATGTTGCGGGGCCCATGGGCCCACTGGTGACCCAAATTTTGACTCAGCTATAATTATAGCATTTTGGGTATCGTTAATCTCATTTTAACGCGTAGTTTATGTTTATGATAGTTTGATTTCATTTTGGCGCTTCTCAAAGTGGATCAGGCTTGGACGTTATCATTCCAGCAACTTGTCATCGGATGACAGGTAGGTTACTGTTTAACTCTTTTAGACTCTGCATATATAGGATATAATTGTACTAATTAGCATCCTTGGGTTGGGTTTATTAGCTTGGTACCCTAGATCTTTCCCATTCTTTTATGTCCATATTATTTCACTCATTTGGTCGTAGAATTCATTGTAGTTGCTTATATCACCCTTGCGGTACTGTGTGTCCTTGTATTTGACTCTGGACCATAAATTACGGGTTATTCAGGAATGTCTGCGAGTCCCGGACATCGATATTAGTTTGTAAAGCTGGTTATCAGTGTTGTAGAATGATTGGAGCCTGTGCATGGATGATAGGTTGAATGTGAGACGTTAGGCCACTGTTTGTGATTGAGCATGCCATTATCATGTATATAAAGATGTTTTTCACAAGTTTTATTATGGTTTTAGCTTTGGGCCAACTATTGATGGTTTTCTAAACCTTGCATGGTTCTGAGGGCCCCTTTTTGATAAAAATGGTTATAAAGGGTTTGGAAATGATGTTCATGGATCTTCTTGGGGTAAGAAAGTTAATGGGTTGATTTTATCACTGTTTTAAGACTACTACTAGACTCGGCAAGGATAGAGTGCTAGACATGTTTTACTATTCATTGGGGATGATACTAGGCTTGGTTCGGCCGAGCATCAGACTTGTTTTACTAATATTCTAGATCTTGTTATGTACGAGTTCCCTTGTAGGGTTTTGAGGTTTATTTCATCGATCTAGACCAGGATAGACTCTGGAAATGCATAGTCAAGATTTGGTTACTAGTTTGGATCCAGATTCATTCCGATCTGTTTTGTTGAGGTTGTGAGAGTTAGTATATGGTCAAGGACCTCTATAGACCTTGTCGCCGACCAGGGGCTACGACTGAGTAAGTTGAGAGAGGGGTATATGGTGTATTTGAGGTATACGTGTTGTGTCCTTCCATACATCCTACCTACTGGGCTAGTAGGCACCAGAGGAGGTACATACAGGTTTACTGTTCCACCTAGTTTTCAATTGTTGCATCATATCATACATGTATGTAATATTCCACCATTGTCTATTGTTTGTTGAGTGTATGCTCCGGTAGTATGGGATAACAAATCGTTTCTCTTCACTTGTATGTGTTCCTCGGGTGTATGGGCGCTTGTTGGGACTGTAGGTAGACTTATCGTTATTTTATCGCAATATGGATCTTAATATGGTTGTATTCCGATCATTGGTAATTGAGAGTGGTATAACTAACATGACTTGTTTCTTAGTCTTGTTTTCGGGCATGGTTACAATTATTTCTTTTCCTCCTTCTATTCTTACTTGAGGTTACTGGTATATCGCTTTCTTCTTAAACTCTCTTTATATACTATTATTACATGGATCCGAGGTGCATTACTTCTTCCATTCACCTGTGTCTATCATATATATATATTCTAGTAGCTAGCCAAGTATGTTATTTCCTTTTTGTATCCTTCTGTGCTAGCTTTCGTGTACTTATTCATTGTTTTCTGTGACTACTTTCTTCTCTTCTGCTATATTATTGCCTTTATAGATTATATGCGCCCAGTCAGCCTATCATACCTACTGGCTACCCATTGCTTAGCAATTGGTGCTTATATTACAATTTGCATCTTTCTGGTGCAGATCCTAGTGTCGGCCATCATCGTTGATCCATTGGAGACTCATGCGGGATGACCTTTTAGACCATTCGAGACTGAGGGTGAGCTCTTTGCTATTGGAGCTTAACTTTTAGTTCATCTTTTGTATTATGTACTCTTTTACTATTCAGAGACATGTATACATTGTTTTGGATCCTTTTGTACTCTGTTGATGTAGTTCCGGCTCTTATACTATGATACCAGGTTTAGGGTTTGGTTTAGCTTCCATTATATATTCATGCTACTTATTTCTATATCTTGTTCCCTTGCTTCTACTTATTTACTGCTCTTCCACTTGATCATTGTATGATAGCCCATCACTAACTGTTCCAGGCTATGGGGATTGGTTTGCCTACTGGGGGGTTGTAGGTTCCATCATGATTGAGAAATCAGGTGGTGACACAATGGGCCATCACACGCACCATGGGAATATCCCTGTCCCCCAGCCCTGACAAGATGGCCCACATGCTGTGGGAAGTCCTATGCATCGTTGTAGTTTGCTATTATAAATGCCTAGTGGCACAATCAACCTCCTCAGCCCAACGACAATGTGATGCACCATGGGAGCCACCACGGGCTATCAGCCTTAGCCATGGGAATGGACCAGTGGACCAACCTAGCCAGCTCTAACTTGACGACTGTCGGCACAGGCCATGGCAGGTCTGATGGGCCATCAGACATGCCCATCCTGCGAGAATTTTCTGCAACATGTAATTTTAATTTAGGGTTATTTTGATCTTTTCCCACTCTTTTAAATTTTAAGCTATGTCATTTTAGGCCTAGTTAGAAGGGTTTTATCCTAACTTAGTCAAGTTCCTCTTCATTCTCATGATTCTCAACTCAAGAACAAGAAAAGAACTAAACCTTCAAGTTCTTGCTAGGAAATCTTCTAAGTTCAGGTATGTGGGTTTTAGTAAGGGTTTCCTTCCACCCTTATGCCCAAAAGTTCAAGTTTACTTTGATTTTTTTGAAATCTATGAGACTAGGGTTCCTACCCAAATTATGAAATTCTTATGAATTCAGTTTATTTACATCAATATATGATTTCTGATCATGATTTTAGCATGAGTTTATACAAGAATCCCTTAAACCCATGACATTGAGAATGAATTTAGCATGATTTGACATTATTATGTGTTTTCAAGCAAAATTGGCATATTAAGATAATATGAGTCCTAGTATTTATGAATATAGCATGCCTAGTTCCATTGTTTATGAAATTTAGCAAGGATACATTTTGAACTAGTGACATGCCATACCTTCAAAAATTAAGTTTTCATGAATAGTATGACATTCAGATATGTCCACATGATAGATGAACAATTTTGACATCCAAATATGTCACATATTATGTATTATGGGCTATATAGTATGTTTTAGGAGTAGTATTTAGCATCGAGCAGACAAGGGTTCCAAATAACCCAAGTCCAGAACTATCTTGCCAGCATAAGATTTATTCACCCAATGGGCTCATGATAGTGGTTCCACTATAATCATGGTTTAGTACCCCAACAAGGTACAAGACATCTCTTCCAACTAGGGTATAGAAGTTGGATTTTATACAACTAACATGGTCTATCTTAGTTAAAAGAAACTCCCACAGAAATAGCTTTAAGTACTTGAATGTATATGACTCCTAGCTTTCACGTTTTAGACTTATTACGTATGCCTTATGATTATAAACATGTTTCTAGCTTATGATATTCCTTTGAGTCATTACATCATAGTTTTACCATGATTGCATGATTTCATCCCTAAATATGTTTTCAAGTATATTTTATCCTGATCCGTGCATATCTCACATACTCAGTATATTCCATAGTACTAATCATATACTTCTTGTGTTGCATCTTTTGATGATGTAGATTTAGGCGCGCGCCCAGACTCATGGCTAGACCTATATGATTTCTAGTCAGAGTTGGCGAGTCCTCATCATTACATGGCTAGTTAAGAGTTTTGTTTAGTTTTTATGCCTTTCTTTCAGTACTTAGAGTTAGCTAGGGATCTTATCCCAACAACTCGCCTTATCATTTTATAAAGGCTTTTCAGACATAGTTAGATAGTGTATTCATATTTGTTTCTCTTAGACACTTTTGTTATATAGATTTGGTTCTCCTTATTTCAGTTAAGCTTCCATTCAGTATGTTTGTTGCTTATGTTTAATCCATGCCAAGGCCAAGGGTTAACTTCAGATCACTTGTGGTCTCAAGTCCCATGATATATCCAGTGGGTAGCCTCAGGGCATGACATATTTGGTATCAGAGCATTAGTTTCAAGAGTTTTAGGATGTCGGAAAGTCGCATTAAGTAAAGTCCTTTTTATGGGTGTGAAGCATGCCACAATTATGAGGGGGAGGCTACAAAATGTTTTAGGAAAAACTCCACTTCTTTCATGTTCTTTTTCATGCAATAGAGTTTAAATATATTTCTTTATTTTAATTGGTTCATTATGCATTACAAATCATGCCTTCTCCCAGCGCCAACACCCGTAATGCTAATCCTCTAGTCCCCGACTGTGAAGTTACGAATTCTAAGTTTTGTAATTTAATCCAGATGTTAGCTCAGGTGATGACCAATTAGGATAATCATCAGGTGCCTATTCCTACTAACCCAAATGGTGGGACAACTACTGCCAGGGTAAGAGATTTGATCTATATGAATGATAAGTTGGTATTCTACCTACTTATTTAGCTTCTAATCTTGTGCTTGTGCTAGTATGAAGTGGCTAAATAGTGCAACTTCACACGAATTTCTTCTATTTTGCAGATTTTTGTGTTTTAGAGGTGTTCGAGAAAGATTCAAGTGAAAACAAATCAAAAGGAGAAAAATGAGAAGCTGTTGGACACTGGTATCAAATTGGTCATCACAATAACGAAGATAGAGCCACGCGATCGCGATGAGTTGGCAGAAACTCAAAGCATCTCGATCGCAATACTGGATCACGCGATCGCGATTAAGGAAAAAGTGGAACCTCATGATCGCGATTGCGATGAAGGTGTCAGTAGCTGTAGGACAGATTTGGAAATTCCCACTTTTGGAAACCCCAATTCACATAAAACTATTCCCAGCTGATTGGGAACACATCTTTGGCTAATAAATGGAACTTTTGGCAAGCTTGGAGAGCAAGTTCATCAACCAACACCATAGGAGTGAAGATTTGGATGCTCTTTATTGTAAAATCTTTAGTTTCCATTCTTAAACTCTTGTTCTTAATTTCTATATTGGTGTATTATTGACTTGAGATTTTGGGTTTGTATTAGAGATAATACTTGTTGGGTTATTGAATTCACATATAGATTTTGCTCTTGTTTGATTATTTGGGTCTATTGAATCCTCCATGCTTGAAATTATAGTCAATGGTTGCAAACATTGACTTAGCTTGCTAATTTGGATTTTTGCACGAGAGAGAAATTCTCGAATTCGGGAAGATTCATTAGTGGAGATTTGGGGTTTCCACTCTAAATCAAGGCTAGACATAGCTTGGTTGCCGGAAACTCCCATCTAAGAGTTGGGGTTAGATATAACCCAACTCACCCAAGTTATTTGGCTGGTTTACTACTTAGTCATGTTAGTTCGAGAGAAAATACACGAGATATATGCTCGATTGGTCGAGAGACAGTTAGGTATACCTTTAGCCAAGACTACCTAGGTGTTAATCGGGTTCAAGTCTTGTGAATTGACTTCCCATTCCCAATTCTCCCTTGTCGTCCGTGCTTGGTGTAAGCAAGGTGAAAGCCATTAATCACTCTATCTTTTATTTGGTTTTCTTTATCTTTAGTTGTAGTCTAAAACCCCCCTTTAGATATCTTTTTCCCTTTTTGTTATTTGAACTTCAATAAGTTACTTAGATTCTTTAGTAGCTCGATCGCAACTACATTATTCCCTTGGGTACGACCCCGACACTCATTGGGAATTATAAATTTTGTTTTGCTCTGACGATCATTGTGACCTCCTACTTGGAAATCATGATTTGAGCGTCATAAAAAATGGCATCATTGTCGGGGAATAATTTGGCGTATTGAGTTAGTTTAGAATTTGAGTTTACTTATTCTAGTTCAATTTTGTGAATAATTGTTTTTCTTTTATTTAGTTTTATTTTGATTGATTTCATGGCATCTCGAAATGATAGAGGTGTTGGTGGTTGCAACCCTTATTATATTGATCCTTGTTGTTATTGTGGAGGACCCCACCTTCGGCGAAAATGTAAGATTGGCCCTAGGAGAGGGAGGTATTCACCTTCATGTTCCTATGATGGGCAAATTTTCTATTTGTGTGGTGGTCGTGATGGAAATTGGAACAATTGCCCTAATGACCATCCTCCTCCCCCTTCTTATGCTAACCATGATTCTAGTGGTGCTTCTGATCTTAATAGGAACCATGAATTAGCAAGCGAATAAGCAATATGGTCTAAGATCCAAACCATCCTAACCTCACTAGAAACCCAAGAGGAGGGTATGAAATCTATAGATCAAGGTTTGGTGGAGAGTATAATGAAGGAAGGTGAGGAGATAAATCATGCCGAACAATCCACGGCATATTTGTCCATGCCTTTTGCTCAAGTTGAAGAAGAAGACACCTACCCGGAAAGCCTATATGCCATGGTTCAAACTCTCTTGGCCAAGAAATATATCACAGAGGAGGGTCATCAATCCATAAAGCAAGTCTTTGTGGATGCAAAAGCTAAAGAAGAGGAGGAAAAAAGATGTGCTTCGCAACCCATGGTGGAGGTTTCTACTCCTTGTAGCCATAGTGATGAAAAAAGCCCTCTGGTCCAAGCAAATGAACAAATTTTGAACATTGAACTCCATAAAATTCATCTTGAGGATGATGATGAAGATTTGCAAAATATGACATCCCCCGAGAGTGAGTTTGTACCGGTGGTGGTTGAACCCCAACAAGAGGAAAAATTTGTGTTAGGTGAGGAGGTGATCCTAGAATGGGTGTTGGAACTAACTCGCCAACATAAGGCGTATGGGGAACAACGTGAAAGAATGCTTCCAATGTTCAAGATATTGTTGAAAAGGCATTTCCAGAGAAAGCAAAAGGAAGGGAGACTTGAAATTGCTATTCAAAACTTTAACACTAACGTCAATGCTCGAATTCACACATGCACGGACGTGGATAGTGGTTTTGAGTTTATCCCTATTGAAGAGGAAGATACAAGGGATGTTCATGAATTGAAGGTGTTGAGGCAGCCAACTAACTCACATGTGACCCGTGATAACGAGATTAAGCGAACGATACTAGAGTTACAAGGCAAAGTCCAACCATTCATCTTGAAAGACTCTAATATATTCGAAAGTGAGGAAATAATGAATGAAACAAGATTGAAGGTGGAGACGCCCAAATTTGTCTCGGGCCACTCTTCGGCCTTGAGCTTGGTTGAATAGACAAAATTTGAAGTAATAAAGCTTCTAGAGGACCTTGGAAGGAGAATGTATCGAGGTTTAACCGGTTTCAAGTTGTTGTTGCAAGGGGGCAAAGCGACCTTCCTCACTTGAAGGCAAAAAAGTGCAAAATGCAAAATCAAGAAAATGGCCTTCTCATGTTCACACCTTCACCCCGTGAATGTCACCAAAAATTTGATTCGTGTTTGGGTCGAAGGTTCAAATCTTCCAAGTGGAAATCTCGATGGTGAGGTAGCCGGCGTTGCGCCGCGACATTATATTATGCGCTTGATGGGAGGCAACCCATCATTTTTATGCTTTACTACACTTTTTGTTTCCTTTTTGGTGTGTTTTTAGGTGCCCAAGGGAATGATAAGAGGAACCAAGTGTTGAGAAGTACCAAAAACACCTCTAAAAAATGCGCTTTTTGCACCTGGAAGAGTGCCCGTCGCACATGCCATCGCACATGTAACCAGTGCACTGATAAAAAATACTAGCATGTGCAAACATGGTGCGTTTCGAACCTCACAAAGTGCCCATCGCACTAGGCGTCGTATGAAAAACAGTGAACAGTGCAAAAATTAAAAAATTCAGTTGAAGCTAAAGCATCACGATCGCGACGCCTGACCATCGCGATCGTGATGAGGTAAATTTTCTCAGACTCATCGCGACTGCGTAACCACTTCGCGATCACAGAGAGTCATGTTACTTTAACTCATCGCAATCATGTGATAAAGTCACACTATCACGAAGCACCGAACAATGTCCAGGTATTAAAGTTCAAATAAGCCGTTTAAAAAGCAAAATTTTGCTTTTGAAACGGGGCTTCTTTTCTCTTCCAAAGGAAAAATAAAAATCCACCATCAACTTCAATTTCATATGCATATTTGCAACTCCTCAGGTATGATATCCGCTTTCTCTTCTTCAATCTACCCTCATTTTGTGTTAAATAAGTGCTTCAAACACCCAAGTGGGTGTCAATCTATGCTTTCTTCATAATGTGTAAATTGGATGTTGGGTATGAAATTTTGGGAAAAATCTTGTGGGGGGTTATCAATATGTTGGTTTACTGATTTTTGAGGTAAAAAGTGATGCCCCTGTGGTGTAAAAATGGTGTTCAAAAGGGTGAACAACACTTGTTCAACAAAATGTTTGAACAAAAATATTTTGGGCAAGAAGATGATCATCGCGATCGCGATGCCAAATCCGACGATCGCGATGATCAACTTCACTGAGTTTCGCGATAGCGATGAATTAATTTTCAAAAAAATATTTTTTGTCCTCATGATCGCGATAAAAAGGTTCGCGATCGGGATGACCAGTTTTCACTACCCCGAAAATAGCAACTCTTCCCAGCCTTGCTCGAAATTGTTTTTTGCTTTTTTCTTTGGCCTAACCTGGTCCTAATAAATTTCTTTACCTGCCTATATTGTTGTTCGACAACTTTGTTCCTTGTGTAGGTACCTTAAGCTTGAAAATGGCCGGAATTGTACATGAAGATGCCAACCAAATGGCCGACAAAAAGTACTTTGACCAAGGAACCTTCGTCTCCCTCAAGTGCTCCCAACTTTATGACCATCTCTTAACAAAGCCAATCACGAGGGATCAAGGTATCGTGCTTGATGGATTGGAGGAGAAATGGGCCGACTTCTATAGGAAGTTGGTTGATAGTGGGTGGATTTGCTTCACTGCCGAACCTATCAAGGCAAACTTTGCCATGGTCTAATAGTTTTATGCCAATGTGGCTGAGACAAACTTCGCCAACAACTTGATGGTGAAAATGCGGGGCAATTTGGTTCGCTTTGATCCAGAGTTGATCAATGGATATTACAACCTCCCAAATGCCGACAATGCCACCTAGAAAGCCCGAGCTATAGAAAAGGAGCCCGAGTGGTTTGTGGAACATTTGCTTGATGGAGATATCCCACAATGGATAACATTGAATATAAGGATCAATTCATCATAGTTTAACCTAGAAGCCCGCACTTGACTTTTGATCATTTGTGACTGAGTTATGCCATCCAAGAATGAGTCCGACGTGACCACCGACAAAGCAAATGTGATTTGTGCTCTATTAGAGGGACTCTCGGTGAATGTGGGGCAATTGATTGTGCATGAAATTCAACAAGTATTGCTTGGAGGTAACAATAGTCTACTTTTCCCTTTGTTGATCACATACTTGTGCTACCAAGCCGGGGTCACTAAGAGGGATGAAGATAATGACAGTAAGCCCGAGAAAATGATACACCCTTTGAAGAAAAGAGGCCCTATGAAAGCATCAAAGAAGAGGAAGATAGATGTGGACTCACAATCATTTGGTCAATTTTTCGAGTCAAGCCAGGCACGTGAGTCAGCCATTGCTGTTGATACTATTGGTCCTCTCAGAATTGGGCCTCCGAGACTCCGCCCATCTCCAGCCAAGTCTATGGCATGGATTCCCATCTTCGTCATATTCTATCATGCTTACCTTCGAGTCCGGGTGGGACTTCCAATACACCAGCATCAGGGCCGCCACCCTATACTACTCCAAGTGGCCCTACACTGGCTAGTTTAGTGATCCAGCAGCAGCATATATAGGAGAAGTTGTCTAAGGTGGAAAGGCAACAGAAAAAGCACAGGGACCATGATAGGAAGCAAAGCAAGTTCCTCACGAAGATGATGAGCACTTTGAGGAAGCTCTGTGGGTCTGACGCTGAGGAGGATGCTGATATGGGAGAAAGGGTCCTTTCTGGACCTAGGAGTTCTGGTTCTGAGTGATACACCCTTCAGGGAGCCCCCTCAAACTCTTCTCTTATTTTATTGTAGTGAGGGCACTACACGTTGTTTGTTGAGGGTGGCTAGCACTCTATCTATCATGTTATTTTTTTTTGGATATTACACCTTTCTTAGGCTTGTTTTCTTTGTATTGTTGGATATTGATGTGCCCTTATCGGGCATGTTTTTGCTAAGTTTTGCCCTTGTCGGGTTTGTTTGTTGATATGGATGGAGTTGATGGTTTAGGTTATTAGTTCTTTACTTGTAGCTTCTTCATTGTTTTTTTGTTTATAGCAAGTGTGTTAGATGTTTTGGAGCCAGGGGAAGTCTGAGTACCCGTTAGGCTAGATAGAGCTTGTCAGATTTGTGACACAGTATCGTATATTTCAATGTGCGAACTGCACGAGATATGCACATGCCCACTGTTGGCTTGTGCGTTACACGTGTGACCTACACTTTGGCATGTGCGAACCGTATGTGCCTATTGATTATGATGGTTGGTTTGATCCACTTTCTGTAGCCATACCAATGTAGATAGATGAATTGGCCCAATGATAGAATGAGTGACATTATTCTTAAGGGCAAATCTTCTTCTTTTGAGGTTTTAGTTGCAATTGACTTGTTTGGTACTAATGAAGTAGTCTTGCTTGTTAAGTGAAATAGGCTTACCATTCCAAAAAATTTGTGAAAAGTGTATGGCGAAGATTAATATTGTGATAACCCCTTTGATCTTTTTTTGACTCTTAGCATATTAGCGGTGATAATATGGAATGGCTCCTCCTTGATTCTTGATTAGGAAGTTAAAAATTGATCCTTCTTTAATAATTTGCATGTCATGTGTGGTAAGGTGTAGTAGAATGATTCTCGAGCATACATGTCGTCTAGAACTTGCCCTGAATGTGATTCAAGGTAAAATTCTAGGTGTAACCAAGCTTGGAAAATAACCTTAGGCTCTTTTTTATTGCCACTTCACCCAAATGACTTACCATTACATCAACCCTAGTGAACCCCTTTTGACCTTGTGACCATCCTTTGGCACCTTATAACACCTTAACCTTTTCAAACCTCTATTTTGGCACCCATTCTCCCTAATTGCTTGAAAATGAAATGTACGCTAAAATCCTACGTTTGGGGGGAAACAAAATATAACATAGGCAAATGCCTAAGTTTGGGGATACATGTGATCAAATCAGGAGAAGAAAAGAAATGCACTTCAAGTGCAAGGTAGCACCTTAATTTTGAATTGAAAATTGCTCTAAAAGATCAATCCAATGAGTAAATCAAAAAACAAAAATAGGTGCTACCAAGTGAAGGTGATATAAGAAGTTGAATAATTATGAGTTATAAAGGAGAATCTTGGGTTGTGTGAGGGAGAAATAAGGTGAAGTTGAAATTGAATATCTGAGCAGTGTTTGAAATGAGAATAAAAAGCATTAGGGAGGTGTAGTCACATGAACCAAATGATATCCTCACCTTAGCCCTATCCAACATCGTAACTCGCAAGTCCTTCGTGATTCCGAGCTTGGCCACCCTACATTAGTGGTGATCTACATGAAGGGCAAGCCAATGGTTTGACGTGTGTTAACTTGAATTTCCTTGTGAGTGTGAGTGTTTATGTTTGTCCCTTTTGATTGTTCTTTGTACATAATGTGTTTGGGACTTTCGTTCTTGTGAGGGCATGCGAATTAGGATAGTTGGTGACATTGATAAACTCTGAAAATGAGTCACATGAGCATGTTTTGGTAAGCTAGTAGTTTGAGTCACATCTTGAGGATTGGTTGTTGTCACTTGATTATTCTTAGTGTCCCATTGCATCATTGAATTGTGTTTTGAAACGAGGGGAATGCTGAGAGTAATTATCATGTGATTGACTAATCGTTAGTACCAACCAAAGTCATACTTTGTGATTGAAATATCCTACTTGCACCCAAAGCCTCATTACAAGCCAAAACAAATCCTGTAGTCATACTGAGCAGCTAAAATTTATAAAATAACAAATAAATTAATTAAAACTTAGTAAAAATTGGGCGGATTGGGTTATGACCCATTACTAACTCGTTATCTAACCCGTTTTGACCCAACCCATTTTGGCCTAAGCTAATTTAGGTCAGGTTGGGTCTTGACCCATTTATTGTCTTAACCCATTTTGACCCGTTCAAATTTAACCCAACCCGCCCAATTTCAACCTCGAATTATGAGTTATATGCATGTTAAGGGAGTAGTATTTAGCATCGAATAATGAGGGTGTTGAGCTAGCCTCCAATAAACTCAAGGACGTGGATAATTTTTGGTTTACTCAATGGAAAGATTCATGGGCTAGGGACGTGGTCCCTATAACTTGGAAGTGTTTTGAGAAGGATTTCCTTGATTGTTTCTTTTCGAGGGAATTGAGGAAAGCTAAGGCCGAAGAATTAATGAATTTGAGGCAAGGTTCCATGACGGTTCAAGAGTACGGGTTGAAGTTCACCTAGCTTTCTAGTAGTGGCTAGCTCTTGGGATGAGATGAGTAAGTATGTTTATAGAGTATCAGATTCAGTAAAGAAGGAGTGTAGGTCTGTGATGCTTTTGGGTGACATTGATATTTCTCGACTTATGACTCATTACCATTAAATCAAAGAAGACAAGTTGAGAGAGATAGGGAGAATAAAAGGGTTAGATCAGAGAGTTCAGGTTTTGGACATTAGAGGTCTAAAGGTGGACATCGCTCCTCCCTTCAGAAAAATCATCAGGGCTCATTTATTTTTCAGCTAGTGTACAAACCCAGACCCTCAAGCCTCATCAAGATCAGAGTGGCAAAGTATCTGGTTCCCATTCGAAGAGAAGTATTGCCAAGGGGCCTTCCTACCCCATTTGCTGCAAGTGTGGAAAGAGTCATCCTGGTGAATGTCTAGCTAGTTTAGGTAGTTGCTTCAGGTGTTGTCAGGCTGGCCATTAGATTAGAGATTGCTGTTCAGCTAGAAAGAGATAGGGAGGTTGTAGGACTCAGTCTGCCCCAGCAGCATCAGGAGGTCAACCATCCCAGTAGGGCTCTTCTTTTAGTTCTGGTGGTCAGCGACAGAACTGCCTTTATGCTATGTCTTCTCGCCAGGACCAGGAGATTTTATTGGACGTTGTTACCGGTATGTTGAAAGTCTTCCCTCTTAATGTGAATGCTTTATTGGACCCCGGTGCCTCCTTATCTTTTGTGACCTCTTATATTACTTGCAAGTTCGAGATTAGTCCTGAATAACTGTTAGAACCCTTTTGTGTTTCCACTCTTGTTGTTGAATAATTCCTAGCCAAAAGAATCTACCAAAATTGTCCTATATCAGTCCTTCATAGATCACTTTAGTGGATCTAGTAGAGTTGAAGATGACTGATTTTTATGTTATTCGTGTTATGGATTGGTTGTATGCATGTTATGCCTCAGTCGATTGTCGTACTCGAGTTGTCAGTTTCAAGTTTCTAAATGAACCTATCTTTGAGGGGCAAGGTAGTTCTCCATCCTCGAAGGGTCGTTTCATATCTTATCTTAAGGCTAGGAATATGATTTGAAAGGGTTATGTTTATCATATAGTTTGGGTTAAGGACATGGTGTCCAAAACCCCATCTCTCCAGTCAGTTCCTGTTGTGAATGTGTTTCTAGAAGTGTTTCCTGATGATTTACCTAGAGTCCCTCCCGAGCGGGAGATTGTCTTTGGAATAGATTTTCTTCCAGATATGCATCCTATTTCTATTCCACCCTATAGAATGGCTCCAGCAGAACTTAAGGAATTTAAAGATCAGTTGAAAGACCTCTTAGATAAGGTCTTTATTCGACCCAGCATCTCTGCAAAGGGTGCTCTTGTCTTATTCGTGCGAAAGAATGATGGTTCTCTCAGAATGTGTATCAAGTTGAACAAGGTCACAATCAAGAATAAGTATCCCATTCCTAGTATATATAACTTGTTTGATCAGCTTCAGGGTGCCAGTTACTTCTCCAAGATTGAACTTAGATTCGGTTATCATCAGCTTCATGTTTCAGAGTGTGACATTCCAATGACGGCCTTCAGAACTCAGTATGTTCATTATAAATTTGTGGTTATGTCTTTTGGACTAACAAATGCTCCTGCAGCCTTTATGGATTTGATGAATCATGTTCAAGCAGTATTTGGATATGTTCGTTATTGTTTTTATTGATAATATTCTTATCTCTTCTCAGAGTGAGAAGGAGCATGTGGACATTAGAGAGTTGTGTTGCAAACTCTCAAGGATCGATAGGTATTTGCTAAGTTTAGCAAGTGTGAGTTTTGGATGTAGTCTGTTGCTTTTCTTGGTCATATTGTGACTAGAGATGGTATTCAAGTTGATTCCCAAAAGATAGAGGCAGTAAAGAACTGGCCTAGACCCACTTCCCTATCTGATATTAGAAGTTTTTTGGGTTTGGTTGGTTACTACAGGTGATTTGTGGTAGGGTTTTCTTCCATTGCTGCCCCATTTACTAGGTTAACTCAAAAGAAGGTGAAATTTTAGTGGTCTGATCTATGTGAGAGAAACTTTTAGGAATTGAAGACTAGGTTGACCACAGCCCCAGTATTAGCTATACCCGAGGGCCTAGATGACATTTTGGTGTATTTTGATGCTTCTACGTTTGTTTTGGGTTGTGTGTTTATGCAGCATGGTAAGGTTATTGCTTATGCTTCTAGATAGCTTAAGATTCATGAGAAGAACTACCCAACTTATGATCTTGAGTTAGCGGCTGTAGTTTTTGCGTTAAAGATTTAGAGACACTACTTGTATGGTGTTCATGTTGATGAGTTCACCGATCATAAGAGTCTTCAATATGTGTTCACTCAAAGGGAATTGAATCTTCATCAAAGGAGATGGCTTGATCTTCTTAAGGATTTTGATATGAATGTGTTTTACCATCTGGGTAAGGCCAATGTTGTGGCGGATGCACTTACTAGGTTTTTGATAACGCTCAAATACACCCTACAATGGAGGTGATTGCAATTTTTAGAGCAAAACACATTTATAATCCCAACAGATGTCATGGTCGTACCAATAGAGAACAACGTAGTCACGATCGAGATAATAAAGAATCTAAGCAACTTATTGAAGTTCAATCAACAAAAGGGAAAAAATATCTAAAGAGTAGGGTTTTACATTAAAACAAAAGATAAAGAAAATCAAATAAAAGATAGAATGATCAATGGCTTTCACCTTACTTTCGTCAAGCAAGGACAACAAGGGAGATTTGAGAATGGGAATTCGATTCACAAGACTTGAACCCAATTAACACTTAGGTAGTCTTGGTCATATTTATGCCTAAACGTCTTTTAACCAATCAAGTAACAATCCTAATGGGTTCTATCGAATCACCACGAGTGAGCAATAACCAACAAAATTAACATAGGTGAGTTGGGTTATTTCTAACCCCAACTCTTACATGTGAGTTTCTGGTAACCAAACTATCTCTAGCCTTGACCTTGACTTTCGAGGACGAAAGTCCTTTTTAGTAGTGGATGATGTAATGACCCTTCAGATTATTTCCACGTATACATTTTTCTTGTACCGTTAGAGCTTGTTTGTAGCGGCCCCAAGTCATTTAAGGCTTGTCGGGACAGGTATTTCGGTGCCGGTTCCATTTGTTTGGTCGTATGATAAGTTTTGAAGTCAAGCAAGTCGGAAAAAGTTATCGTAAGTTTCTTTAATAAATTTTCTGAACTTTGGGTAAAATGTCTCAGAGCCTTTCTCTCAATATATAAAGAGTTAGAAGTCCTCCGATATACCAAATCGAAGGTCTACGAGTCTAGTTTCCAACGCATAAAACCTCACGTCCAACTGATCTAGGAGTAAAATGTTATGACTGTTTTACTGCGGACTGTCTGGCAGAAACCGAGTCGCGAACCGGGTCGGGTCAACTTCACGTTTTAAAACGCCATTTCAGTTCTAAAACAGTGAGAAAACATAAGGGAAGGTTCCAAGAGATTTCTTGAGTATTAAAATGGTGCGATGGTGAATTGCGAACCTAAATTTAAGAATTTTATTAGCATCGCGCATATATTTGAAAATATTTTATTTTTAAGTTATATTTTTTATTACCTTTTTAAAAGTATTTTAAAGGTCTATGAAAAATACTTTTGTTATGACATAATTGTGTATGTATTTATTTTATATGGTTTTTATACATTGTATTATTTTAACGGAGATAGTAAATTTAGTTATGTTAAAAATTATTATTATAATATAGTAGGTTTTGTTTGAAATAATTTTCTATGAATTATGATATATTCAAAAAGTTATATTTATTTTACCATGAACATATGCAATACCCGTGTATATAAGTACAACATCAATTATTATGGTGTGAAACCTCAGCTCCACGTGGGAGTGAGGTAGTACATCAGCCATTAGTCACTGCCAAGTGTTCCCTTCACTTAAATCATTTCAACAATTGACAATGTTAATTGCTGCCAACTTACATATTACTTCTTTGAATGTAATTTTCACTGATCATAATTGTGCACGATTAATTCACTATGCACTAATAATGATTTTTGAGGGAAAAATATTTTGACGCAATATTCGGTCAACAAAAGAAAATCGATTATCTACGTCAAATTATTCAAGCCCGAGTTCAAGTTTGATTTTGTTTCGGAGCTTCTTTTCAGAGAGGTCCGAGCTTGTCATCGGACGACAAGTAGGTTACGGTTTAAACTCCCTAGACTTGGATAAAATTGTACTAGCTGGCATCCTTGGGTTGGATTATTAGGTTGGTACCACAGATCTCGACCGCTTTATTCATGTCCGCCTACTTTTGTTCTTCCGTTGCTTGTAGTACTTGCCGATATATTTTATTTACCCTTGTGGTCCTGTGAGGCCTTGTTGACTCTGGAACATAGAAGGTGGGATTTTAGGAATGTTCGCGAGTCCCGGGCATAGAATTATCCTTCTAGGATGGTTATGCTTGCTGAATAGCTGTGGGCCTGTGCAGGGTCGATAGGTTGATTGTGAGCTGCTGGGCAGATATGGTGTGTGATCATACCATTTCCATGCATATAAAGAGGTTTTATCCATGTTTTACTACGATTTGGGCTTCGGGCCCACTGACACTATTTTTTAAACCTTGCATGGCCCCGGGGGCCCATTTTTGATGGAAATAATTTGGAAATGGTTTGATTTAACTTTTGAATATTCTTGGGTAAAAGAAAGTAGAATTATGATTTAAATCACAAGTTTTACGATTAACGCTAGACTCGGCAGGGTCGGGGTGCTAGTTGAGTTTTCTTGCTATTTGAGATAATTTTAGCCTCGGTCGGACAGAGCACCCGAGATGACTTTCTACAGTTTAGACCCGGTTATGCCCGGGCACCCTTGGAGGGGTTTTTTGAGATATTTTGCTACTACTTTAGTCCTGGACAGGGTCTGGGCATGCATATTCGAGACTGGGTCTCTATCTTGAAACCGGACTTGCTTCCGGATGACATGTTTTGATACTGAGTTTTAGTATGGGGTCGGGGACCTCCATGGACCTTGCCATCCGGGCCTGGGGCTTCGCGCTGCGTGTGCCGGAGGAAGGGTATACGGCAAAGTAGAGATATACGGGCAGTGTCCTTCCGTGGAACCTACCTGCTGGGCCGGATCGACACCGGAGGAGGTACATACAGGGATACCATTTCACTTGAGATCTTCATGCATCATATCATTCATTGTTTGAGGCTCCACCCTTGTTTGTTGTTTGTTGATTGTACGCTCCGGTAGTATGGGATGCCGGAGGGTTTGTTTTCATTTGTTTGTGTTCCTCGGTTGTATGGGCGGCCGGGGGACTGTAGGTAGACTCTTGCTATTTACTTGTAGAATTGTTCCCTGTTACGGTTAATTATGAAATTGGTTACTGCTGGACTGTTAGTTTCTGGATTTGAGATTGATAAGATTAGTTGGGCTAGATTCATGTCTCTAAGCATGCCTATCATTATTCTTTCTCTCTTCTTCTTACACTTGAGGTTACCGGCATACCGTCCATTTCGTAAACTTATTATGTATACACTGTTATTGCAAGGACCTCAGGTGCGTTGTTTCTTACTTTCACCTGTGCCTATGGTGTATACATTTGCTTGCTGGCCTCACATGTGGTTCTGTTGACTTCCCTCTAGGCTAGTTCATGTGTGATGTGCCGCCATTTTACGGCACTTTCGACTCCTTTTAACTAAGAACAATCGCACGTTTTCAAGCAACCGTCGTCATTTTTGATGTGTTTATGTTGGATTTTTAGGAAATGGAGACAAACATGGAAACGGAAGGAAAAATGAGCAAAAAGATATTCTGGATAAGAGTGACGGCCTGAGTGACGGTCCGTCACACATGTGATGGTCCGTCACAGTGACCGTCAAGTTGAGTTGCACCACTGCCTAGTGGTGACGGCCAAGTCGATGGTCCGTCAAGCCAGTGACGGTCCGTCAGCCTGACCGTCAAGTTCAGCTGTACCACTGCCTAGTGGTGACGGCCAAGGCGACGGTCCGTCAAGCCAGTGACGGTCCATCAGCCTGGCCGTCAAGTTGAGACAGTCGGCGATGCGGAATCCGAGCATTTTTGGGATTTGTTTCCTAGACTCCTATAAATACCCTATGTTAGGTTTATTTTACATGTCAAGCTTTTTACAATAGTTCTCCCAATAGTTTTAGGAGAGAATTCAAGAGCAAGAAACAGGTTTTCCTTGTCTTGAATTCGTGTTCTTGATTTGTTCTTGGGATCTTGGTTTTTCTTGTTCTTGGAATAATTGAAGATTGTTTTCACTATATTGTAAGGATCTCTTTTCTTTATTATGAATATGACTTTCTTCTATTCTTCTACAAGCATGATTAACTAAACCTCCCACAACTAGGGTTGTGGGAGCCATGGCAAAAGTAGCAAGATAGATTCCGGGTAGCGTCGGGTTCAATATATATGTTGTCACGTTGTTAATCATTCATTATTTAATGTTTTCTAGTGGTTGCAAACATTAGAACATGCCTAGGTTTAATTTGCTTGAGTAAAGAGATTAAAACCGGGAAACTTGATTAACGACGAGGATTCGAGACTACTAACTCTCGTCTTATGATTAATGCTGTAACTAGATTAATATACTTGATGTTTAGGATTGAAATCTAAAAGCACACCTTTTCAAGTTCGAGAGAATTGAAAAGTAAATTCATCTATTTGGTTGAGAAACGTTTAGATGATACCATTAATCCAATCACATCGTGACACGCATATAGAAAGAACCCGGTTAAGCTTAGAATCGACATTGTTTCAATGCCATGGTGAACACTTCCCTAGTTCTCTCTCATCTTGATTTTCACTCATACATTATTGTTCGTTTTGTTTACACATTGTTCACACAAACCCCCCCCCCTTTATTTACCGGAAACTATTGACCATTAGTCAACTAATTCACTAAAGACTTAACTTTCACCATATTCTCTGTGGGATCGACCCCAACCTTTGTTGGGTTCTATATTTGACAACGATCGCTTACGCTTCTTAATTGGAGTGGTACTTTGAGCGTTATCAAATTTTGGCGCCGTTGCCGGGGAATACGGTTGTTTATTAAGTCCGGTGTGTTTATTTGACTCTTAGTCATACTTTCCTGCTTTTACGTTTATTTGTTGTTTTTGTTTTTGACAGGGTACAGAGTTGTGCATGCCAAGTACCCGGCGCTCGGGTGAATCAACATTACCTTACGACCCCGAGCTTGCTAGAACATTGAGGCGGAATATGGCCGCACAACAAGAAGCAGCAAGGCTCGCTGCAGAACTGCAGGCCCAACAAAATATGAATGCTGGTGGTCTGCAGGACGATGTTATGCTAAATGATGAGGATATCGACTTGGATGGAGTTGGCGCTACGGGCGCCATTGCTCTTCCACCGCTAGCGCCCGGAACCAAGTTCAACATCACTAGCACGATAATCCAGTTGTTGAACTTGAGAGAAATGTTCCGAGGTGCTGCTGGTGATGATCCAAACCCGCACCTGATGAATTTCGTGGGCATCTGCAAGTCATTCGAGTTGCCTGGAGTAAGTCAGACGGCAATCAGGCTCAGGTTGTTTCCGTTGTCTCTGTCTGATGAGGCAGCATTGTGGTTGACAGAGCTGACCCCCGACTCTATCACAACTCGGGGAGAGTTGGAAGGAGCTTTCCTAGAAAGGTTCTTTCCTCCCTCTAGGATGATACAGTTGAGGGATGAAATCAGTAATTTCAGACAACAACCCCATGAAGCTTTACATGAGACTTGGTTGCGGTTCAAGAAGAAGCTGACACAATGCCCGATCCATCAGTTGACTGACAACTTCTTGATGCAGAAGTTCTACAGGGCACTGAATTCGGCTACCAAGCCAACGTTAGACAACGCAGCAGGTGGTGCATTCATGGGTCTCACTTTTGTTGAGGCCACAACTACTTTGGACAGGCTCACCAAAACCAACAGGGCCTGGCATACACGGGACACAGAGGTAGCAACTAGCACTTATGCAGTTGGTATGTCAGCTGAGCAGCGCAGAAAAGATGAGGAGCGCGACCAAGACATGACGCATCTGAAAACGCAGTTGGACCTATTGACAAAGCACTTGTTTTCGGGAGGCATAGAGAAGGTGAAAGCTATTGGTTCCCAAGGTAGAGCAGCAGAGTTGGAAACTGATGAGGAGGCGAATTACTTGGGGAGTTTCCAGGCCAATGGCCAAGGAAACCAAGGTCGGACCTATCAGAAAGACAACTACTACGAAAAAGCTGGCTACAGAGATCGCGAGGAGGGAAACTGGAGGAATAACTCCGATAGAGGTGGCTTATATGTACCACCTGGTAATCGGGACAAAGCTAGCAATGAGGCAGGGACTTCCAAGCTACAGAACATGATGGCGAAGATGGTGCTAAAGGTAGAATCGACTGACTCTGGGGTAAAGGAGATAAGGACTGAGTTATCGGCCATGAGTCAAATAGTGGATGCGCATTCCACTTCGATCAAGCAATTAGAGCAGCTAGTGGGGCAAATCTCGGCATCTCTGAACCAAAGGAAGACAGGTACCTTGCCGAGCGACACTCCTCATCCGAGGAATGACGCGAGTTGTATGGCGATCACCACAAGAAGCGGAAAAATACTATCGGAATCACATCCGGTAATTCAGACTCAAGTTGAGGGTGATGATGCCAATGACAAGGAGGTTGAAGAGGCTACTCAAAAGCCCGCAGAGAAAAGCAAGGAAGCTGAAAAGCTTCCAACTATGATGCCTCGACCACCGCCTCCGTTCCCACAACGCCTGAAGAAGAAAGCGGAAGATGGTAAGTTCCTAAATTTCCTGATCATGCTCAAACAGATATCAATAAACATCCCATTGGTGGAAGCGCTTGAACAAATGCCCGGATATGCCAAGTTCATAAAGGACTTGATTACAAAGAAGAGGTCGGTAAGTTTTAAACCAGAAGATAACCTCCACCACTGCGGCGCTATTTCCTCAAGGTCGTTAGTCGAAAAGAAGGAAGACCCAGGCGCGTTTACTGTTCCCTGCACCATTGGGAAGCTCAACTTCGGGAAAGCCTTATGTGATCTTGGTGCTAGCATCAACTTGATGCCGCTAGCAGTCTACAAGCAATTGGGCTTGGGAGCACCTAAACCAACGTCCATGAGAGTGTTGATGGCTGACCGTTCGGTAAAGCGACCGGTGGGAATATTGTCCGATGTGCTAGTCAAGGTTGGTAAGCTTATATTCCCCGCTGACTTTGTGATCTTGGATTGCGAAGTAGATTTTGAAGTTCCCATAATATTGGGACGACCATTGTTAGCTACGGCAAGAGTATTGGTTGACATGGAAAGAAACAAACTGACCTTCAGATTAAACAACGAAGTGGTCAAGTTCGATGTGTCCAAATTGATGAAGCAACCAAGTGACATGAGGGTGGTCGCGGTCGTCAATGTTATTGAGGAAGTCCCTGCGGATGTGTATCTTGAGGAGAAGGGTTGTGTTGAAACCCGAGCTGTAATGAGAGTAAGGTCGCGATCGCAAGAGGAGAAGCAGGTAAAGGAAAGCGGTGAAAATAGATCAAGAAAACGAAAACACCGCAAGAGAATCTGCAAAGAAAGAGCGAAGAAGTTGTCACGACTAGCTATGGAGCCAACAAAAGGGGAAGATGGAACGCAACATGAGGTTGTCGCGTGCACACACTCCATCGAGTTCTCCTGCTTTGGAGACCCTGGCGGTCTCCAACATCATGTCAGAATCTGAGTCCTATGGACTTCACATGTATTCCTTATTCCCACAGTTTTAGTTTTCACATGTATGCATTGGGGACAATGCATGAGTCTAAGTTGAGGGTGTTGGGAAACCTGTGAGTCACCACCGAGGGTTTTTGTTGCCGAGTTCTTTTCCCTCCGCTGTGCTATCTAGTAGAACCGGCATATTTAGGTTGTCGTTTAAATTTTTAGTTGTTTTCTAGTGTCTATAGCAAGCGTAATGGCATTTTTCTTGACTAAAATGAGCCCCCGCTGAAAAATTTTTTGGTTTTGAGCTTATGTCGAAACAATTGACTGTCTGGATCCTCGAATGTCATTGTGTGATTATGATAGGAATAAGTATACTTAAGCCAAGTTGTTGTCTTGATAGTTGGTAGTGGTAAAGTTTCTTGGTGCAAAGTGTGTGTGAGCGTATGGTTATAAATTCTTACTCTGTACATACATCTAGAACTTGCCCGGTCTATTTTGTTGAGTTTGAAGTTGGTTGCTTAGGAAAGGATCACAGGCCCTTTTTGTGTGCAGTCCACTTAACCTATAAGACCGTCCAAATGCAAATAGTCCCTTTGGACCCTGTTTGAGCAATAATTGACCTTGTTCTTTCAATAACCTGTTACCATTCCTGTTTAACCTTGAATCCCTGTTTTGGCCCTGGTCCTTCCTTGGACATCGTGCACCTCAACTCAGGCAATCAGCCTAAGTTGAGGGTGGCTACTATAGAGGTGAATGATAAGAAAAAGAGGATGGAGAAGTTTGGTTGTGAATAGAATGAAAATTCGGGTGTGTGCGTAAGAAAAAAAAAATATGAAAAAGATCGAAAAAGTAATAAAAAGAATTGTCAAAATAAAGAGGCCGCACCTGTAGCTTGAGAGAAGGAAATAAAAAGGTGAATAAGGATGGACAAAGTAAAGTATGTGGTAATAAGACGTCGGTGATTCCTAGGAGGGCTTAGTCACTAACCCCTAAATGCATCCTACTGCACCCGAAGCCTCATTACAAGCCTAAACAAGTCTTGTAGTGATCCTGAGTGGCTTTCTGAAAAAACTGAAATAGAATAGTAAGGGAAAGCCTATGGTATCGCATGTGCATTGTTTGAAATCGTTTGTGAGTGTGAGCGCTTACCTAGTCCCAAATCTTATGTGTGGGATTTCTTTGTGGTGAGGGCACCAAGATTTCTGTATCATCTATCGACTGTTAGGATAGCCGCGCGTGTGTATGTAAAGTGTTCTATCATATCGGAATGACATGTTTGGATCCATGCAAGTTAGTGTTTCATACATTTGTGTGCCACGAGGGAGTTTGAATAAAAATTGAATAAGATGTTGAATGAGCATGAGTTGCTAGAGACACGAGTTTGTTTTCTTAGTTGAGTCTTCGTGTTGTTTTTCTTTTGTGATATGTTGCTTGAGGACAAGCGAACGTCTAAGTTGAGGGTGTTGATGTGCCGCCATTTTACGGCACTTTCGACTCCTTTTAACTAAGAACAATCGCACGTTTTCAAGAAACCATCATCGTTTTTGATGTGTTTATGTTGGATTTTCAGGAAATGGAGACAAACATGGAAACGGAAGGAAAAACGAGTAAAAAGACATTCTGGATAAGAGTGACGGCCTGAGTGACGGTCCGTCACAGTGACCGTCAAGTTGAGCTGCACCACTGCCTAGTGGTGACGACCAAGGCGACGGTCCGTCAAGCCAGTGACGATCCGTCAGCCTGATCGTCAAGTTGAGCTGCACCACTGCCTAGTGGTGATGGCCAAGGCGACGGTCCGTTTATCCAGTGACGGTCCGTCAGCCTGGCCGTCAAGTTGAGACAGTCGGCGACGCGGAATCCGAGCATTTTTGGGATTTGTTTCCTAGACTCCTATAAATACCCTATGTTAGGTTTATTTTACATGTCAAGCTTTTTACAATAGTTCTCCCAATAGTTTTAGGAGAGAATTCGAGAGCAAGAAACACGTTTTCCTTGTCTTGAATTCGTGTTCTTGATTTGTTCTTGGGATCTTTGTTTTTTTGTTCTTGGAATAATTGAAGATTGTTTTAACTGTATTGTAAGGATCTCTTTTCTTCATTATGAATATGACTTTCTTCTATTCTTCTACAAGCATGATTAACTAAACCTCCCACAACTAGGGTTGTGGGAGCCATGGCAAAAGTAGCAAGATAGATTCCGGGTAGCGACGGGTTCAATATATATGTTGTCACGTTGTTAATCATTCATTATTTACCGTTTTCTAGTGGTTGCAAACATTAGAACATGCCTAGGTTTAATTTGCTTGAGTAAAGAGATTAAAACCGGGAAACTTGATTAACGACGAGGATTCGAGACTACCAACTCTCGTCTTATGATTAATGCTGTAACTAGATTAATATACTTGATGTTTAGGATTGAAATCTAAAAGCACACCTTTTCAAGTTCGAGAGAATTGAAAAGTAAATTCATCTATTTGGTTGAGAAACGTTTAGATGATACCATTAATCCAATCACATCGTGACACGCATATAGAAAGAACCCGGTTAAGCTTAGAATCGACATTGTTTCAATGCCATGGTGAACACTTCCCTAGTTCTCTCTCATCTTGATTTTCACTCATACATTATTGTTCGTTTTGTTTACACATTGTTCACACAAACCCCCCCCCCTTTATTTACCGGAAACTATTGACCATTAGTCAACTAATTCACTAAAGACTTAACTTTCACCATATTCTCTGTGGGATCGACCCCAACCTTTGCTGGGTTCTATATTTGACAACGATCGCTTACGCTTCTTAATTGGAGTGGTACTTTGAGCGTTATCAATGTGTACCTTTTGTTGATTTCTTTGACTACTTGCTTCTATTCTATCTGTTACTACGTTTTTATCTTATATATGCCTAGTCGGCCTATGATACCTACTGGGTACCTTATGCTTCGCATTTGGTGCTCACCCTACCCCCTGCATCTTTGGGTGCAGATCCTAGCATGGGCCATCGTCGTTAGATCGCTGTAAGTCGTGCTTGGAGATCTGTTGGGGATTACTTCAGACTGAGGGTGAGCTCTTGGCGATCGGAGCGTAGCTTTAGTTTATCTTTTGCTTTATGTACTCTATTACCATTCAGAGACATCTGTATATATTGTTTTGGATCGTTTGCACTCCATGTATGTAGTTTTGGCTCTATACCATGATACCAAGTCTTGGGGTTTGGTTTAGTTTCCGCATAAGTATATATATATTCCTGTTATCTATCCTCTTCATCTTGTTCCCTTAATTTTGCTTATTAAACTACTCTCCCGCTTATTTGTTAGATAGTAGCCCATTACTAACTGTCCTGGGCTACGAGAATTGGTCTGCCTACTGGGGGGTTGTAGGTGCCATCAGGATCGAGAAATCGGGTCGTGACATATGAGGAAGCCTGAAAATATATATCGGGGTTTTTAGTTTCAGCGTTGACCACATCTTGCACCGCATCATTCTCATATGGCATATCATGGCACTTTCTGCATTCATTTCCCATCAGATTTGGTTTCTTGTTAGTATTGCGTGTTAATTGTACCTTCTGAGCTTATGGGGCCCTAGTTAGGCTTATTTTTTGGTTGTTTGCACCTTTTGGGCTTATAAGCGGTTCGATTAAGTTATAATTACATTACTACTTTCTATTTCCCGAGTTAGTTATCTAGATCGCTACTGGCGGTTTCCTGATGTATTTACCTATAATTTCCACAATTACTTAGGTTATGACCTGTTAACCCATTTCTTACCTTTCTTTTCTTGCCCTTAAGTATTTCTTTGCATTTCATTATACATGTATGTTATCTGACCTTAGTCGGCGTACGATGTCTACTGGGTACTACGTATTTTGATACTCATGCGACATTTCTGCATCTTTTTTCTAATGCAGATATGTAATGACCCTTTCGGTCATTTTTGCGTTTACGCCTTCTTTGTACTGCTAGACCTTTCCTGTAGCGATCCCAAGTCATTTATGACATGTTGGGACCGGTGGTTCAGTGCCCTAGTCATTCGTTTGGTCGTTTTGGACGTTTTCCTCTTTTAAAGCTTTAACTTAGAATACAGTTCTGTTAGCCCAAGAGCATGGATTTTGGTTTGGATGGACCCTGAGTCACGTTCTGACTGCTTTCGGTTTAGTTTTGTCAGAGTTTTTGTGTTTTTGCCAAGTTGAACTTGAAAGTTTGACTTTGGTCAACATTCGGAGAATACGGCCTCAGATGAAAATTCCATCTGCTCTATTAGCTCCATAATATTGTCTTTGGGCTAGGAGAACCTTTAGTTTGGGTCCCGGGGATTCCAGACTTATTTTGGGATATTGAGTTCTAAGTTAATTTTGGGCATGGGGCCCATTTTCTTTAAAACGATCTCTGTTGGTAAATTCATTGATTCCATTGAGTCCGGAATATTGTTTTCACTAAAATAGATCTATTGGTTTGTGAGTATCGGGTTCCGATTGTGCCCGGAATGCCCTGTAGAACTTTAGAAAAATGCAGATTTTTCTGTTGCGGACTAGCTTTAAATAGCTGTTGGCAGCATTATTTTCAGCTTTTGCTCTCATCTTCCCAACTCGTTTTTCTCACCATTTTTATACCAAATTCCTTCAAATCTTCACCTGCTTTTACCCATAACTTGGAGGAATAATTGTTGCTGATCCGGGTGTGTTTCTTGGCCTCGTGAATAGATAAAATCTCTTGTCAACTTTCGTTAATTTTCACAAATCTCATTCTTTAAATTCTTGTTTTCTACGATTTTCAACTTATTTCTTTCACTTCTTTCAAATCCAACTTCTTTTTTCTCAACTCTAATTACTCAAGAACAGCGTGGGCTCGTGGGAATTCTCCAAATTATCGTTAATCTTGCTCCTTTATCATTGGTAAGCCTCTTCTTCTTCAAGCCTTGTTCTTCTCTTCAAGCTCAAAAACCCTCCATGGTTGAGGCTTTTACAAGCTTGATTTTTCTTGGGTTAAATCTCCATTGGAGAGCTTGATTATTCGTGATAACTGTAGTTCTAGTCCGTGGTCAATTCTTGCTTCCAAATTGGTACGTTTTCACCTTTAAAAATCACAATTCTCCACTTTTGTTCTCATGAATTAGTAGTACTTCGAAGCTGTTTTGAGCATCGAAACAAACTCCATTTGTGCTCAAATTTGAGCATGGTTCCTAAATTCACCGCGGATATAATTATAAATTTTATTTTTTGTTTCACTGCGCGGGCCCCGAGGGTCATTTTTTGACCCGATGTTCCATATAGCAATATGGGTGTCATTCTTCTTGTCTTGACACCTATATTATGTTCTTGATAGAGTGGTAGCTTTCCGAGGCTGTTTGAAAGGGGAAGACGCACGAGTGATTGTTCGTGTTTGCAGTGTGGCCCCGAGGTAGGTTACGGTTTAAACTCCTTACACTTCGCATATATAGAATAAAAGTGTACTAATGGGCATCCTTGGGTTGGGTTTACTATTTGGTACCACAGACCTTGACCACTTTATTCATGTCCAATTCATTTTCTTCCTCCGATGGTTGTAGTTGTAACACCCCGTAACTTTCAAAACCTAAGTGACTAAGTAAATATCAACGAAGGTATTTGAGCTTGAGATTGTGAAGGGGTACTTTGGCCGAGAATTTGAAATGGTCAAATCTATATAAGTGTTAAGTTAAAGTATAAGGATGAGGGTTTTCAAAATGAGATAAAACAAGCGAGGTGCTTGCTCGACTTATCTAAGCTTTTAGGTGACAAGTAGGTGCATCACCTACCTACGCTAACGAACCAAGTTTCGAGGACCGATTACGGGCAGCAGCATCATGGATTATTAGACCTAATGGTAGCCCAAATGAAGCTTAAAGATGGCCCATCAAAGCACAACCAAATCTGGCCCAAACAACTACAAAAGGTAGCCACCAATATTGACCACATTTTGACCCAAGAGAAGCCTAAAATAAGCCACAAAACTTAACCCTTTTGAGGCCCAAGCAAAGGGTAATTTTGGCCCAAGTTTATTGACCCATTTTGGCCCAAATATACTCAAAAAAAGTCGGCCAGAAAGGTCCCTTTATACAGACCTTTTGTTGATCAATATTGATCACAAAAAGCTGGAAAATATTCTCTCTTATCTCCTTTCCTTTGGCAGCCCCTCTCTCCCTTTAGGGTTCTAAGAAGATAAAGATTCATTTAAGCTTAAGGTGAGTTAAACAACTTTTTATCTTGGTAATAATCTACTACATATAGCTAGAATATCCTATGGTAAGAAAGACATGAACTATGACAGACCCTTTCTTAAGATTTAACACATAGAAATTGTGTAACAATTAAGAGATTTCTTCTTCTCTTGTTGGTGTATGTGTAAGGGGTACTTAAACTTTTCAAGGCATCAATAAAAATAGGATAATAACACCCCTTCAAGTATGGTAAGTACTCTTCCCATAATCATATTTTTGGATTGAAGTTTGGATGGACAATTGTTGTTGAATTGTTGTTAAGAACTCACGGGACGACGATCGGAAGCCGTGGGTTCAATGTGTTGCTATTGTATTTCGGCATGGTGAGTTGTGTAGGGGCTGTTTGATGTGTTTTGTATTATTGGAGTCAGTAGTTTGGTGTGTGTGTGATGTGTATTTGATAGGGGAGAAAGGTGTGACGATACACCTTTAATTAATGCAAAATACGTAAATCTGCCCAGGAAATATTTAGCTACTATTTTGGGAAAGTTGCATCAGGTTTAAGAGCTAATATTAGCTTCATTATACCCTTGTGTTGTAGATTAACTTAATAAAGAAAAGTCCAAGTTGTGGTAAGCGCAATCTTCGAAAGGAACGAGGTATGTTAAGGCTTCTTTATTCCTTATCGGCATTAATCTAGAAATAGAACTCTAAATCTCCGAAAGAAGGAATTTGAGTATTCTGTTGTAAGAGAGCTGATTTGGTAACTCAATAAGTCTTAAGAAACTAATTTATATATTATGGTAATTCAAGTTGCCTTCTTATAAAAATCTTATTCTTTTTGCATGAAACATAAGTTATCCTTTTGTCAAGTTTCTTCTTTGTATTGTGATCCCTAATCAAGCTTTAGAAAGTATACAAGGAAAGTTAGCAAGTCAAATCCCCATTTATATGTATTTGGTATGTTGAGTCCAACACCTAGTAAGCCAAGGCTAAAGAAGTTATCTAAATGAACCTTCATAAATAACAAGAATAGCTTGGAAGGTCAATCTAGTAATACACTTATTATGCATGGTTTGCGTGTTAGTGTGCACCAAGGTGCTACTTCCATATTGAGGCTATTATATACATAGTGTGCACCGAGGTGCTACTGCCATATTGAGGCCATTATATACATAGTGTGCACCGAGGTGCTGCTTCCATATTGAGGCCATTATATACATAGTGTGCGCTGAGGCGCTACTGCCATATTGAGGCTATTATAAATAGGGTGCACCGAGGCGCTATTGTGGTTCAGCGTGGGTTATAAAGAGTGAGTTGCGGTGTGAGTTAATGCATGTGTTGTATTCTAAAAAGAATAAAGGAGAAAGAACTTAACGAGTCTTACCAATTACAGTTTACAAGTTTCATATTATATCTTGTTCAGATTTATTACTTGCGAATTGCTTTTATGTTTCTATCTTACATGCCAGTACATTATTGTCGTACTGATGTCCCCATTGCCTGGGGGCGCTGCATTCATGCCTGCAGGTCCAGACAGAAACCCAGATAGACCTCTTCAGTAGGAGTTGCAGAGTTCAGCCATTTTGGTAAGCTCCATTCTTCCTGGAGCTGACGAGTCAGAGGTCTAGCTTATATTTTGACCAGGTTATGTATATGTACAGCTTATGGGTAGTCCAGGGCCCTGTCCTGGATATGAGATATTTTACTTACTCCTAGAGGCTTGTAGACGTGTATATGTACATCAGTGTTGGGTATGGCCTTGTCGGCCTTGTTATTAGCTATCTACTATGATAATAGCCTTGTCAGCATTGAGTTGTTTACCTACTATTGAGCTTTCATTGTTTCAAATTGTTATTCTTAGAGACCTTGTCGGTCTCAGACCCCCAACAGGTTCAATAGAGATACACTCTATTTTGGCACCCTCGGCCTTTTGGGGCTCCGGGTGTCGGTCATGCCTCCCATGGTTTGGGGCGTGACAGTAGTATTTTCTATAGATGATATTATCACTCTTGTGGTCCTGTGTAGCCTTGTTTGACTTTGGAACATAGATGGTGGGTTATATGGGAATGTCCATGAGTCCCGGGGATTATTATTAGTATTGTAGAGCTGGCTATCTGTGCTATAGAATGATTGGATCCTGTACAGGGCTAATAGGTTAATTATGGACTTGGGCCACTTTTGTGATTTTGTATAGCATTCATCATGCATATAGGGGAAATGTCTTTCTGATTTTTACTATGGTTTTGGCTTCGGGCCTATTATTGTTGAATTTGTAAACCTTGCATGGCCCATGGGGCAAATTTTTCGTAAAAATAATTGAAAAGGGGTTTGGTACCATCTTAATGGATATTCTTGGGGTAAGGGGGAGTTAAAGGATGTTTTATCACTATTTCCACTTGTACTAGACTCAGTGGGGTCGAGTGCTACACTTGTTTTACTACAACTTCTGGGGTGATGCTAGACTCCGTGGGGCCGTGCGCTAGGACTTTTTAACTTACTTATTAGAACTGGATACTCTTCGGGGAAGCATTACTTGGGGATTTTTGAGATTGCGGGACATCTAGTATGTTTGTCGGGGGCCTCCATGGACCTTCCCATTCGGTACCAGGGGCTAAGTGTTGCAAATGTCGGAGAGGGGGTATACGACGTAGTAGAGGTATACGGGTGTGACCTTCCATAGATCCTATCTTCTAGGCCTTATAGGATGCCAGAAGCGGGTAACATTCGGTACTAATATAACTCTTGGCTTAGAATGATATGTAATAACATTTATTTGTGTGAGGTTCCACCCTTGTTTGCTATTTGTTAATTGTACGCTCCGGTAGTATGGGATGCCGGAGAGTTTGTCTTCTCTTGTTTGTATTCCTTGGGTGAATAGGCGCCATGGGACTGTAGGTAGACTTATTGTTACTATTTCGCTCTATTGGTTCCTATTGTGGTTCTTATGACTTTGGATATTGTTAAGGTTAAACTTGGGTTCCCGTTGTTGAATTCTTGACTTGAGATTGCATGCTTAGTTGGGTTATAATTCATTGTATTCAAACATGTTTACTGTTTTCTTCCTCTCCTTCTCTATTCGTCTAGGTTACTGATATACTACCTGTTTTCTAAACTCTTCTTTGTATACTTGTTGTTGTGAGGATCTCGGGTACGTGTTTCTTTCTTTCGTATGTGATGTGTATTCTTTTAGCTAGCCAAATATATTGTTCCTGCTTGTATTACTTTTGTGCTAGCTTCTGTGTATTCTTTGTTCCCTTCTGTGACTAGTTTTTTCTATTCTTCTTATTACTGCTCTTTTATCTTATATGTGCCCAGTCAACCTATGATACCTACTGGGTACCAGTTGCTTTGCAATTGGTGATCATACTACACTCTGTATCTTCTGGTGCAAATCCTTGTGTGGGCCATTGTCGTTAGCTTGTTGGAGACTCGTGCAAAGAGCTATTTTTGAGATATTTTAGGCTGAGGGTGAGCTCTTGGCGATCAAAGCTTAGCTTTTAGCTATGTTTTATATCATGTACTCTATTACTACTCGAAGACATTTGTGTATACATTATTTTAGATCCTTTGTACTCCTTATATGTAGATCCGGCTCTATACTATGATTCCATGTTTTGGAGTTTTGTTTTAGCTTCTATAGATGTATATATTCCTGTATCTATTTTCTTCAACTTTTTTCCCGTGCTTCCACTTATTTATATCGTTCCTCTGCTAAAGTGTTAGATGGTAGCCCATTACTAACCATTCCAAGCTACAGGGATTGGTTCGCCTACTAGGGGATTGTAGGTGCCATTATGACCGAGAATTCAAGTCATGATAGCTTGGTATCAGATCCTAGGTTTACCAGTATCATCGGTATAGGATCCAATGTCTAGTAGAGTCCTGCGGATCAGGGTGGAGACTTCCATACTCAATATTTGGGATACTATAGTGACATTTTAGCAAATATGAATGTTATTTGCTTTTGTATCATGTGTAATCCTTAGGAGTTTCTTAAAATCTCACTTGTTCTCATCCATTCTTCCATAGATGGCTCGTATGATATTGTCGGCATCTGGAGGAGATGAGCCTCTGACTCCAGCTACGGGTTAGGGAGGTTGTAGAGGTAGTGGATGAGGACATTCCTGAGCAGCGGTAGTTGCTAGAGTTGAGATATTGCCCGAGCATGATCACGAGCCAGAGTTTGCTCTTAAGCAGCATGTGGACCAAGGGCAACCCAGGGACCACCAACTCCAGTGCCAGTTTCAGCCCCAGCTGAGTCTTCAGATATTCAGGGCTTACTGTTATAGTTGTTGGGTATGATTGGAGAGCATCCTTCTGAGGCAGCACAAACATCTACTCAAGAGGGAAACCCTGGGTGCACTAAGTTCAGAAGCGTAGCCTATTACTGCGGCTCCCTGTGCCGAGGTTAATCCAGTCCCATCAGTTGCACAGCCTCCTGCTCCTCGCCCAGCTATGCGAGAGATGGAAAAGAAGGCGTTGGATAGATTCTTGATATTGGCACCTCCAAGGTTTGTTGGTACTTCTGGGAAGGACCCCCATGACTTTATTACTACTTAGGAGGAGATGCCGCACCATTTGGGGTTGTTGGAGAGTCACGGGGTTAGCTATACTACATATCAGTTGGAGGGCCCAGCGAAGTTATAGTAGAGGGCCCAGGTTTCTTGCAAACCATCATCGTCACCTCGTTTGACCTGGTCTGAGTTTTATGAGGCCTTTATGACTAATTTCATACCTCAGAGAGATAAAGAGAGGTGGAGAGAGGATTTCACCAGACTTACTTAGAATACCATGACCATCTTAGATTACGAGACCCATTTCCATCATCTTGCTCCATTTGAGGCCATGATTATGCCTACTGAGTCTGATAGGGTCCGTAGATTTGTTTGGGGGCTACGATGAGAGTTTAGAGAGCCTGTAGAGTTATTGGTTGATAGTGGTCTGTCATTCCAGGATATTGCAGATTATGCTGGTACTGTAGAGGATTTGCATTATCGTGACATCGGGGCCAGAGATTAGAGGCCTGGACATCAGGGTAGCTATAGTAGTTCTCATTCTGGTGGTAGGAGTTCAGGTGTCACGACCCGATTTCTCGGTCATGATGGCACCTACAGCCCCCGGTAGGAGAACCAATCCCCGTAGCCCAGAATAGTTAGTAATGGGCTACTATCTAACAAATAAGGGAACAAGACGAAGAGGATAGATAACAGGGATATATATATATACATATGCGGAATCTAAACCAAACCCCAAGACCTGGTATCGTAGTATAGAGCCAAACTACATACATGGAGTGCAAATAATCCAAAACAATATATACAGATGTCTCTGAATGGTAATAGAGTACATTAAGCAAAAGATAAACTAAAGCTAAGCTCCGATCGCCAAGAGCTCACCCTCAGTCTGAAGTAGTCCCCAACAGATCTCCAAGCACGAATCACAGCGATCTAACAGCGGTGGCCCACGCTAAGATCTGCACCCAAAGATGCAGGGGGTAGGGGTGAGCACAAAATACGAAGCATAAGGTACCCAATAGGTATCATAGGACGACTGGGCACATTTAAGATAAAAGCGTAGTAACAAACAGAGTAGAAGCAAGCAGTCACAGAAATCAACGAAAGGTACGCAGGAACTAGCCCAGAGGGAAATCAACAGAACCACATGTGAGGCCAGTAAGCAGAATATACACACCATAGGCACAGGTGAAAGTAAGAAATAACGCACCTGGGGTCCTTGCAATAACAGTGTATACATAATAAGTTTACGAAATGGACGGTATACCGGTAACCTCAAGTGTAAGAAGAGGAAAAGAGTAATGATAGGCATGCTCAGAGACATGAATCAAACCCAACTAATCATATCAATCTCAAATCCAGCACTAACAGTGTAGCAGGAACCAATTTCATACTTAACCGTAACAGGGAACAATTCTGTAAGTAAATAGCAAAAGTCTACCTACAGTCCCCCGGCCGCCCATACAACCGAGGAACACAAACAAGTGAAAACAAACCCTCCGGCATCCCATACTACCGGAGCGTACAATCAACAAACAACAAACAAGGGTGGAGCCTCAAATGATGAAGGATATGATGCATGAAGATCTCAAGTGAAATGGTATCTCTGTATGTAACTCCTCCTGTGCCGATCCCGCCCAGCAGGCAGGTTCCATGGAAGGACACTGCCCGTATACCTCTACTACACCGTATAGTCTTCCTCCGGCACACGCAGCCCATAGCCCCTGGCCCGGATGGCAAGGTCCATGAAGGTCCCAGACCCCATACTAAAACTCAGTATCAAACATGTCGTCCGAAAGACAGTACAGGTTCAAGATAGAGACCCAGTCTAGAATATGCATGCCCAGACCCTGTCCATGTATAAAGTAGTAGGAAAATATCTCAAAAACCCCTCCAAGGGTGCCCGGGCATAACCGGGTCTAAACAGTAGAAAGTCATCTCAGGTGCTCGGTCCGACCAAGGCTAAAAATCATCTCAAGTACAAGAAAACTCAACTAGCACCCCGGCCCTGCCTAGTATAGCGTTAATCGTAAAACTGGTGATTTAAAACTTAATTTTACTTCCTTTTACCCAAGAATATTCACAAGTTAAATCAAACCATTTTCAAATCATTTTCATTAAAAACAGGCCCCCGGGGCCATGCAAGGTTAGAAAATAGTGTCAATAGGCCCGAAGCCAAAACCATAGTAAAACATGGATAAAACCTCTTTATATGCATGGAAATGGTATGATCACACACAATAGCTGCCCAGCAGCTAACAATCAACCTATCGACCCTGCACAGGCCCACAGCTACTCAGCAAGCATAACCAGCCTAGAAGGATAATTATATGCCTGGGACTCACGGACATTCCCGAAATCCCACCTTCTATGTTCCAGAGTAAACAAGGCCTCACAGGACCACAAGGGTAAATAAAATATATCGGCAAGTACTACAAGCAACGGAGGAACAAAAGTAGGCGGACATGAATAAAGCGGTCGAAGTCTGTGGTACCAACCTAATAAACCAACCCAAGGATGCCCATTAATACAATTTTATTCTATATATGCGGAGTCTAGGGAAAATAAACCGTAACCTACCTGTCGTCCGATGACAAGCTTGAACCTCTCCGAAAAGCTCCAACACGAAATCAAACTCGAACTCGGGCTTGAATAACTTGTCGTAGATAATTGATTTCCTTTTGGTAATTAATTACGACGCACAAATATTTCCTTTACTCAAATTTGGTTTCACATCAGATGCAACATACTTGTAGCAACTCACGTGAATATGCAACAAATTTCTAGCAACTTACATAGGTATTCCTTGGTGAAATAAATGAAGAGAAATTAAAATGAAAGGTTTGGTAAACATCCAACATGAAATACGTGCAACACCAATTTTCAAGCAGTTGGATGGTTTCTTAATTCACTCATTAAATAATTCCATCCATAGCACTTAAAGAAATTCTATATACATAAATCACTTAGTCATCAAATGACTTATGCAATCGACACCACGTGTTAATGTGGTGTCAACCCAATTATTTCATTTCCCAATATATATCTATTCGGGTATTGCATAAGTTCGTGGTAAAATAAATATAGCTTTTTGAATATACCATAATTAATAGAAAATTATTTCAAATAAAACCTACTATATTATAATAATAATTTTCAATATAACTAAATTTACTATCTCCGTTAAAATATTACAATGTACAAAAACCTTATAAAATAAATACATATACCATTATATCGTAACAAAAATATTTTTCATAAACCTTTAAAATATTTTAAAAAGGTAATAATAATATAACTTTTTACCAAATTCGACTTTCAAATAAAATATTTTCAAATACACGCGATGTTAATAAATTCTCAAACTTAGGCTCGCAATTCACCAACGCACGATTTTGATACTCAAGAACTCTCTTGGAATCCTCCCTTATGTTTTCTCACTGTTTCAGAACTGAAACGGCATTTTAAAACGTGAAGTTGAGGCTTAAATCTAGATTGACCCGACCCTGTTCGCGACCCGGTTCGCAACCCATTTTCTGCCAGACAGTCCGCGGCAAAACAGTCATAACATTTTACTCCGCGATCAGTTGGACGTGAGGTTTTGTGCTTGGAAACTAGACTCGTAGACCTTCGATTTGGTATTTTGGGGGACTTCTAAATCTTTATATATTGAGAGAAAAGCTCCGAGACATTTTACCCAAAGTTCAAAAAATTTATTAAAGATCTTACGATAACTTTTGCTGACTTGCTTGACTTCAAAACTTATCATACGACCAAATAAATGGACCCGGCACCAAAATACCAGTCCCGGCAAGCCTTAAATGACTTGGGGCTGCTACAAACAAGCTCTAACGGTACAAGGAAAACGTATACGTGGAAATGACCGAAAGGGACATTACATCATACACTACTAACAAGGACTTTCGTCCTCGAAAGTCAAGGTCAAGGGGGTACCTGAAGGCTCAAACAGCTGCGGATACTGAGCCTGCAAATCTCTCTCGGTCTCCCAGGTAGCCTCCTCGACTGGATGGTGCCTCCACTGAACTTTAACAACCGGGATCTCTCGAGACCTAAATCTCCTGACATCTCTGGCCAAAATAGTCGTCGCCTCCTCAACAAAGGCTAAACCCTTACCCAACTGAACTTAATCCCATTGCAACACATGAGACTCATCTGGGACATACCGACGCAACTTCAAAACATGAAATACAGGATGTATAGCTGAACACGTCGGAGGCAAGGCTAACTGATAGGCAACGCTACCAACCCTCTGAAGAATCTCAAACGGCACAATGTACCTGGGGCTAAGCTTGCCCCGCCTACCAAATCTCATCACGCCCTTCATGGGCGATACACAGAGAAACATCAAGTCACCGATACTAAACTCCAAGGCACGAAGCCTTCGATCAGCATAACTCTTCTGCCTGCTCTGAGCTGCCCGAAGTCTGTCCTCAATCACTCGGACTCGGTCTAAGGAATCTCGAAGCAAATCTGTGCTTTGTGGCCCAGCACTAAAACCATCAAACCAACCTACCGGTGATCTGCAACGCCTGCCATACAAAGCCTCAAAAGGTGCCATGCCGATACTCGAATGGAAGCTGTTATTATAAGCAAACTCTGCCAAGGGAACAAACTGATCCCAAGAACCTCCAAAGTCAAGAACACAGGCCCGAAGCATGTCCTCCAGAATCTGAATGGTCCTTTCGGACTGGCCATCTGTCTGAGGGTGGAAAGCGGTACTAAGATGAACCTCTGTACCCAAATCTCGCTGAATAGCCCTCCAAAACTGAGATATGAACTGAGTGTCGTGGTCTGAAATGATAGAAGCTGGGACCCCTTGCAACCGAAAAATCTCACGAAGGTAGATCTGAGCTAACCTCTCTGCGCCATAAGAAGTATGAACTGGCAAAAAATGTGCTGACTTAGTCAGCCTATCAACAATCACCCATATGGAATCAAACCTATGAGAAGTACGAGACAAACCAACAACGAAGTCCATAGTAATCCCTTCCCACTTCCACTCAGAACGGGAAGTCGCTGCATCAAACCACCAGGTCTCATGTGCTCGAACTTAACCTGCTGACAGTTCAAGCACCGAGATACGAAATCCGCTACATCCCGCTTCATACCACTCAACCAGTAAAGCTGTCTCAAGTTTCTATACATCTTTTCTGTGCCAGGGTGAATGCACTATCTAGTACAATGTGCCTCATGAAGTATCAACTGAATCAAATCACAAATCCTCGGAACACAAAGGCGACTATCAAACCTCAGAACCCCATCTGAATCCAGAGTAGCCTGACTTTTCTCACCCTGTACAACCCGATCACGAAGGTCACACAACTGTTGATCCTCAAACTGACGGCTCTGAATCTGATCAATCAAAGTAGAACGAACCTCGACACTGGCGAGAACTCTTCTAGGATCCGACAAGTCAAGCCTAACCAAACGGTTAGCTGTGGACTGGATGTCCCAGGCCAACGGTCGCTCTGAAACTGAAAGAGAAGCTAGGCTACCCATACTCACTACCTTCCGGCTCAAGGAATCCGCTACCACATTTGCCTTGCTCGGATGATACAGAATAGTGAAGTCATAGTCCTTCAGTAACTCGACCCATCTCCTCTGTCTCGAGTTCAACTCTCACTGACTCGTGATATACTAAAGACTACGTGATCGGTGAAGATCTCACAGTGAACTCCATATAGGTAATGCCTCCAGATCTTGAGCGCAAAAACTACCGCCGCCAACTCTAAGTCATGAGTGGGGTAATTACGCTCGTGAACCTTCAGCTGCCTCGACGCATATGCTATTACTTGACCCTGCTACATCAACACACAACCAAGACCAACCCCAGAAGCATCACAATACATGGAGAAGCTCTGACCCTCAACCGGCAAAGTCAAAACTGGAGCTGAAGTCAATAAGGCCTTAAGCTTCTGGAAGCTATCCTCACACTGATACGACCATTGAAATGGGAAAGCCTTCCTAGTCAGCATAGTCAAGGGTGCTGCTATGGAAGAAAATCCCTCAACGAACCGTCTGTAGTAACCTGCTAACCCAATAAAGCTGCGGACGTCAGTAGCAGTAATAAGTCTAGGCCAATCACAAACCGCATAAATCTTTCCCGAGTCAACCCTAATCCCATCCTTAGACACCACGTGCCCTAGGAATGCAACTGACTCGAGCCAAAACTCGCACTTTTAGAACTTGGCATAAAGCCGATGATCTCTCAAAGTCTGGAGTATAACCCTCAAGTGCTGCTCATGCTCATCTCTACTAAGCGAGTATGCTAAGATGTCGTCTATAAAAACTATCACAAATGAGTCCAAATACGGGCCAAGAACCCTGTGCATCAAATTCATAAAGGCTGCGGGGGCATTAGTCAACCCAAAAGACATCACCAGGAACTCATAATGGCCATAACGTGTCCTGAATGCTGTCTTAGGGATGTCCTTCGCCCTAATCCTCAACTGATGTTAGCCAGACCTCAAATCAATCTTCGAAGACACGACTGAACCCTGAAGCTGGTCAAACAAATCATCAATCCTCGGCATCAGATACCTATTCTTCACTGTCATCCTATTCAGCTGCCGATAATCAATACACATGCGCATCGACCCATCCTTCTTCTTCACGAAGAGAACAGGAGCACCCCAAGGTGACACGTTAGGCCTAATAAACCTATTAGCTAACAGATCCTGGAGCTGCTCCTTAAGCTCCCTCAACTCAGCAGGAGCCATACGGTAAGGAGAAATAGAAATGGGTCTAGTGCCCGACTCTAGCTCAATAGCAAAATCAATATCTCTCTCAGGTGGAAGGCCTGGCAGGTCGGTAGGAAACACATCGAGAAAGTCTCTAACCACAGGAACAGACTCAGGAGAAGTAGGGTCAGCACTAACATCTCGGACATATGCTAGATAAGCTAAACACCCACGGGAAATCAACTTCCTAGCTCGAAGACAAGAGATGATCCAAATGGTGCATGCCTTAACAGAACCCTGCCACACAGCGGGGATACACCGGGCACAACTATGGTAATGGTCTTGGCATAACAATCCAAAACCACAGTGAGGGGATAACCAGTCCATGCCCAATATCACATCAAAATCTAGCATATCAAGAATCATCAAATCACCCCAAGTCTCTGAATCACCAATAGATAGCATACAAGATCTCACAATTCGATCCACTACTAAAGAATCTCCTACTGGGGTCGAAACAGAAACAGGAACAGATAATGGCTCACTAGCCAACCCAAACAAGGCATAAAGTAGGCAGATACATATGAACAAGTGGATCCAGGATCAAATAAAGCCATAGTAGACTGATGGCACACAAAAATCATACCTGTAATCACAACATCTGAGGCCTCTACCGCTGGTCTCCTAGGGACCGCGTAAAACTAATGACGACCTCTACCTGCCTGACCGCCATTTCTACCACCTGCTCTGCCGTGCGGAGCACCACCTCTACCCTGACGACCCCCCCTCTAGCCAGGGGCTGAACTGCCCGTAAAGGCTCGGCCAACTGAATTGTACCCTGCCGAGGGCAATCTCTAGCAAAATGACCAATCGCACCACAAGTAAAATAAGCCCCTGACGGCCTACTCAGTCGAGATGAACCAGCAGATCTCATATGAACACCACGACCTGATGCCCCAAAAACTGTACCCCTTAAAGACTGGCCGTCATAGCCCTGATGGCTGCTCTGCCCCTGCTCGAACTGTGTACTACCGAAAGTCTGAAGGGAAGCCTGAACCGGTCGGCTGGACTGACCCTGGTACTGCTGTGGCTGATAACTCCTGATCCACTGGCCAGGACCTCTACCGCCATATCTGGAACCACTATAGACACCCTGATGTCGAGGCCTCTTATCTCTGGACCCCTGATCGTGTCGTTGTAAGTCCTCCACAGTGCGTGCATAGTCTACGATAGCCTGAAATAACCGACCACTGGCGACCAATATCTCAGCGGGCTGCCTGATCTCTGGCCTCAAACCCCATAAAAATCTGTGAATCCTATCTTCCTCGGTAGGAATGATCATAGCTCCTAACGGTGCTAGCTGATAAAAATGGGTCTCATACTTCGAGATAGTCGAAGACCCCTGCACAAGGTGAGTAAACTGCTCCCTGCGACACTCCCGATCACTCTGGGGTAGGAACTTGGCCATAAAGGCCTCATAAAACTCAGACCAGGTCAAATGAGGTGACGATGGTGGTCTACAAGCAACCTGGGCCCTCCACCATAACTTTGCTGGGCCCTCCAACTGATAGGTAGAATAACCAACCCCATGAGTCTCCAACAAACCCAAATGATGCAACATCTCCTCAAAGGTAGTAATAAAGTCATGTGGATCCTGTCCAGAAGTACCAGCAAACCTCGGAGGTGCTAACATCAAAAAGCTACCCAACGCCTTCTGCTCTGACTCTGTCATAGATGGGCAAAGAGCAAGAGGTTGTGCAACGGATGGAACCGGAATGACCTCTGCACGGGGAGCCATAGTAGCCGGCTGCGCTCCTGAGCTCTGTGCACCCAAGGCTGCCCCCTGAGTGGATGTCTACGCTACCTCAGAAGGCCGCTCTCCAATCACACCCAAAAGCTCTAATAGTAATCCCCGAATATCCGAAGACTGAGCTGCTGCTGGAGATGGCACAGAAGTGGGCACTGGAGCTGGTACTGGAGCTGGCGCTTGAGCTGGTACTGGAGCTGATACTGGAGCTGGTGGTACCTGGGCCTCCCCCTGATCCACATACTGCTCGGGCTCTATCTCTACTCTAGCAGCCCTAGCAGGTGCCACTGCTCGAGGGCGTCCTCCACTCTTAGCTGAATGGGAGGCTCATCTCCACGTGACGCTGATGATCTCGTATGAACCATCTGCGGAAGAATGAAGTAGAACAAATGAGATTTCCAGAAAATTCAAGGGTTGTACGCACGACACAGAAGAAATGAAAGAGTTGAATTTCCTAAAATGCCACTGTAACCTCCCAAAGATTGAGTACGAACGTCTCCACCCCGATCCGCAGGACTCTACTAGACATTGGCTTCTATACCGATGACACCGGTGAACCTAGGGTTCCGATACCAAGTTGTCATGACCCGATTTCTCGGTCATGGTGGCACCTACAACCCCCGGTAGGTGAACCAATCCCCGTAGCCCAGAACAGTTAGTAATGGGCTACTATCTAACAAATAAGGGAACAAGACGAAGAGGATAGATAACAGGGATATATATATATATACATATGAGGAATCTAAACCAAACCCCAAGACCTGGTATCGTAGTATAGAGCCAAACTACATACATGGAGTGCAAATAATCCAAAACAATATATACAGATGTCTCTGAATGGTAATAGAGTACATGAAGCAAAAGATAAACTAAAGCTAAGCTCTGATCGCCAAGAGCTCACCCTCAGTCTGAAGTAGTCCCCAACAGATCTCCAAGCACGAATCAGGGCGATCTAACGGCGATGGCCCACGCTAGGATCTGCACCCAAAGATGCAAGGGGGTAGGGGTGAGCACCAAATGCGAAGTATAAGGTACCCAGTAGGTATCATAGGCCGACTGGGCACATATAAGATAAAAGCGTAGTAACAGACAGAGTAGAAGGAAGCAGTCACAGAAATCAACGAAAGGTACACAGGAACTAGCCCAGAGGGAAATCAACAGAACCACATGTGAGGCAAGTAAGCAGAATATACACACCATAGGCACAGGTGAAAGTAAGAAATAACGCACCTGAGGTCCTTGCAATAACAGTGTATACATAATAAGTTTACGAAATAGACGGTATACCGGTAACCTCAAGTGTAAGAAGAGGGAAAGAGTAATGATAGGCATTCTCAGAGACATGAATCAAACACAACTAATCATATCAATCTCAAATCCAGAACTAACAATCTAGCAGGAGCCAATTTCATATTTAACCGTAACAGGGAACAATTCTGTAAGTAAATAGCAAAAGTCTACCTACAGTCCCCCGGCCGCCCATACAACCGAGGAACACAAACAAGTGAAAACAAACCCTCCGGCATCTCATACTACCAGAGCGTACAATCAACAAACAACAAACAAGGGTGGAGCCTCAAATGATGAATGATATGATGCATGAAGATCTCAAGTGAAATGGTATCTGTGTATGTACCTCCTCCGGTGCCGATCCGGCCCAGCAGGCAGGTTCCATGGAAGGACACTACCCGTATACCTCAACTCCACTGTATACCCTTCCTCCAGCACACGCAGCCCGTAGCCCCTGGCCCGGATGGCAAGGTCCATGGAGGTCCCAGACCCCATACTAAAATTCAGTATCAAACATGTCGTCCGGAAGCAAGTCCGGGTTCAAGATAGAGACCCAGTCTCGAATATGCATACCCAGACCCTATCCAGGACTAAGGTAGTAGGAAAATATCTCAAAAACCCCTCCAAGGGTTCCCGGGCATAACCGGGTCTAAACAGTAGAAAGTCATCTCAGGTGCTCGGTCTGACCGAGGCTAAAAATCATCTCAAGTAGCAAGAAAACTCAACTAGCACCCCGGCCCTGCCGAGTCTAGCGTTAATCGTAAAACTGGTGATTTAAAACTTAATTTTACTTCCTTTTACCCAGGAATATTCACAAGTTAAATCAAACCATTTACAAATCATTTTCATTAAAAACAGGCCCCCGAGGCCATGCATGTTTAGAAAATAGTGTCAATAGGCCCGAAGCCAAAACCATAGTAAAACATGGATAAAACTTCTTTATATGCATGAAAATGGTATGATCACACACAATAGCTGCCCAGCAGCTCACAATCAACCTATCGACCCTGCACAGGCCCACAACTACTCAGCAAGCATAACCAGCCTAGAAGGATAATTATATGCCCGGGACTCGCGGACATTCCCAAAATCCCACCTTCTATGTTCCAGAGTCAACAAGGCCTCACAGGACTACAAGGGTAAATAAAATATATCGACAAGTACTACAAGCAACGGAGGAACAAAAGTAGGCGGACATGAATAAAGCGGTCGAGGTCTGTGGTACCAACCTAATAAACCAACCCAAGGATGCCCATTAATACAATTTTATACTATATATGCGAAGTCTAGGGAAAATAAATCGTAACCTACCTGTCGTCCGATGACAAGCTTGAATATCTCCGAAAAGCTCCAACATGAAATCAAACTCGAACTCGGTCTTGAATAACTTGTCGTAGATAATTGATTTCCTTTTGGTAATTAATTATGATGCACAAATATTTCCTTTACTCAAATTTGGTTTCACATCAGATGCAACATACTTGCAGCAACTCACGTGAATATGCAACAAATTTCTAGCAACTTACATAGGTATTCCTTGGTGAAATAAATGAAGAGGAATTAAAATGAAAGGTTTGGTAAACATCCAATATGAAATACGTACAACACCAATCTTCAAGCAGTTTGATAGTTTCTTAATTCACTCATTAAATAATTCCATCCATAGCACTTAGTCATCCAATGACTTATACAATCGACACCACGTGTTAATGTGGTGTCAACCCAATTATTTAGTTTCCCAATATATATCTACTCGGGTATTGCATAAGTTCGTGGTAAAATAAATATAGCTTTTTGAATATACCATAATTAATAGAAAATCATTTCAAATAAAACCTACTATATTATAATAATAATTTTTAACATAACTAAATTTACTATCTCCATTAAAATAATACAATGTATAAAAACCTTATAAAATAATACATATACAATTATATCGTAACAAAAATATTTTTCATAAACCTTTAAAATATTTTAAAAAGGTAATAATAATATAACTTTTTACCAAATTCAACTTTCAAATTAAATATTTTCAAATACACGCGATGTTAATAAATTCTCAAACTTAGGCTCGCAATTCACTAACGCACGATTTTGATACTCAAGAACTCTCTTGGAATCCTCTCTTATGTTTTCTCACTGTTTCAGAACTGAAACGACATTTTAAAACGTGAAGTTGAGGCTTAAATCGAGTTTGACCCGACCCGGTTCGCGACCGAGTTTGCAACCCATTTTCTGCCAGACAGTCCGCGGTAAAACAGTCATAACTTTTTACTCCGCAATCAGTTGGACGTGAGGTTTTGTGCGTTGGAAAATAGACTCGTAGACCTTTGATTTGGTATTTTGGGGGACTTCTAAATCTTTATATATTGAGAGGAAAGCTCCGAGTCATTTTACCCAAAGTTCAGAAAATTTATTAAAGATCTTACGATAACTTTTGCCGACTTGCTTGACTTCAAAACTTATCATACGACCAAATAAATGGACCCGACACCGAAATACCAGTCCTGGCAAGCCATAAATTAATTAGGGACACTACAAACAAGCTCTAACGGTACAAGGAAAACATATACATGGAAATGACCGGAAGGGTCATTACATCGGGCTAGTGGGGACAAGTTTATCTGCCGCAGAGGCACTAGGTAAGTCTAATCGACCTGTTCAGGTTCACTTTAGCCTTCTAGTTCTTAGTTTGAGCAGGGTCAGAGTAGTCAGCGTGGTCACAGTGGTCAGTCTTCGAGAGGTACTACTTCTGGGACATCAAGCCGAGGTGTCCAAACAGGTTAAGCGGGTTCATCTCGATAAGGTGGGGTTTCAGGGACTTTCTATGAGTGTGGAGTCAGTGGTTTTTTTACCAGATATTACCCCTAGTTGGGTACAACCTGCTATGAGTGTGGAGTTAGTGGTCATTTTTCTAGAGATTTCCCCCAGTGGGGTACAGTTCAACCAGCAACTTTGATGGCTCAATCTATTTGCTCAGTTCAGCCACCAGCTCGAGGAGGTAGTGGTATGGGTAGATGTGGTGGCCCACAAGGCAGGATAAGTGTTAGGGATGGTGGTTGGTCAGGTGGTGGTTGCCATTAATTCTATGCGGTCCCTGGGATACCGGAGGTAAAGGCCACAGATCTTGTGATCACATGTACAATTTCTTTATGCCATCAACCAGCTTATGCTTTATTTAATCCTGGATCTACATGTTCATACGTATCTTCCTACTTTGTGCCTTGTTTTGGGTTGGTCAGTGAGCCATTATCTGTTCTTGTTTATGTTTCGACCCCAGTAGGAGATTCTTTAGTAGTGGATCGGATTGTGAGATCTTGCATGATATATGTTGGTGATTTGGAGACTTGGGTAATTTGATGATACTTGATATGTTAGATTTTGATGTGATACTAGGCATGGACTGGTTATCCCCTCACCGTGCATGTTTTTTTATTGTTATGCCAAGATCATTACCATTGTTGTGCCTGGTGTATCCCTGGTTGTATGGAAAGGTTTTGTTAGCCGTGCGCCGTCTGGGATCATCTGTTGTCTTTGAGCTAGGAAGCTGATTTTGCGAGGGTGTTTCGCTTACTTAGCATATGTTCGAGATACTAGTGCTGACCCTTCTTCCTCTGAGTCTGTCCCTGTGGTTAGAGACTTTCTAGAGGTGTTTCCTACCGACCTTCCAGGCCTTCCACCTGTAAGAGATATTGATTTCATTATTGAGTTAGAGTCGGGCATCAGGACCATTTCTATTTATCCCTACCGTATGGCTCCTGCTGAGTTGAGAGAGCTTAAGAATTAGCTCCAAGATTTATTAGCAAAGGGTTTCATTAAAGGATGGATCGATGCGGATGTGTATTGATTATTGGTAGCTGCTAGGGTTACTGTGAAGAATGGGTATTCGATGCTGCGTATTGATGATTTGTTTGATCAGCTCCAGGGTTCAGCCGTGTTTTCGAAGATAGATTTGAGGTCAGGCTACCAGCAGTTGAGGATTAGGGTGGAGGACATCCCTAAGATAGCATTCAGAACATGTTACAGCCATTATGAGTTCCTGGTAATGTCTTTTGGGTTGACTAATGGACCCGCAGATTTCATGGATCTGATACACAGGGTGCTTAGCCCGTATTTGAACTCCTTTGTGATAGTCTTCATAGATGACATTCTGATATACTCGCGGAGTAGAGATGAGCATGAGCAGCACTTGAGGATTATACTATAGACTTTGAGAGATCATCATCTTTATGCCAAGTTCTCAAAGAGCGAGTTTTGGCTTGAGTCACTTGGAATCCTAAGACACATAGTGTCTAAGGATAGGATTAGAGTGGATTCGAGTAAGATTTTAGTGGTCCATGATTGGCCTAGACCTACTACTCCTACTGAGGTTCGCAGCTTTATTGGGTTAGCCAGGTACTATAGACGATTCGTAGAGGGGTTTTCTTCCATAGAAGCACCTTTGACTAGGCTCACTAGGAAGGATGTCCCATTTCAGTGGTAAAATTAGTGCAAGGATAGCTTCAAGAGGCTTAAGGCCTTGTTGATTTCAACTTCTGTATTGACTTTGTCGGTTGAGGGTCCGAGTTTCTCCGTGTATTGTGATGCTTCTGGGGTTGGTCTTGGTTGTGTGTTGATGCAGTAGGGTCGTGTGATTGCATATGCATCGAGGCAACTAAAGGTTCACGAGCGCAACTACCCCACCCATGATTTGTAGTTGGCGGTAGTAGTTTTAGCTCTCAGATCTGGAGACACTACTTATATGGAGTTCATTGAGAGATACTCACCGATCACCGGAGTCTTCAATACATTATGATTCAACAAGAGCTAAACTCGGGGCATAGTATATGGATTGAGTTGCTGAAGGACTACGATTTCACTATTTTGTACCATTCGGGCAAGGCAAACGTGGTAGCGGATCCCTTGAATCGGAAGGCAGTGAGTATGGGAAGCATAACTTCACTTTCAGTTTCTGAGTGAGCATTTGCCTTGGACATCCAGTCCTTCGCTAACAGCTTGGTTAAGCTTGATTTGTCAGATCCCAGTCGAGTTCTTGCTAATGTTGAGGTTTGATCTACTCTTGTTTATCATATGCAGAGCCGTCAGTTTGAGGATGGGCGATTGTGTGACCTTCGAGATCAGGTTGTTCGGGGTGAGGCCAGCCGGGCTACTCTAGATTTAGATAGGGTTCTGAGGTTTGGTGGTCGACTTTGTGTTCCGAGGGTTGGTGATTTGATTTTGTTGATACTCTATAATGCACATCGTTTTAGATACTCCATTCATCTTGGTGCGGCTATCACGACCCTAGATAGGGGGGCGAACGTAAAGTGAGTTAAACAAGCACCTTCTAAACATATATACTAAACTCATGCTAAAGTTGTAAGCTGATAAGAAAGAATATGGACATCAACATGTGTTTACATATTCTGAAACGTAGATAACTGAAAGGCCCAATAGACTAACTTTACAACTGAAAAAAAACTATGTCTAAGAAGTCTCTAAAGAGTTTGCAACTGAAAATGTGATAACTAGTCGTTACAGGGCCCCGACATACCCAACATACAATATGTACATGAATCCAAAACATGTGACCTAGGCATCTGATAGCTCCAGAAAGAGGTGGAGCTTACCAACTAGTCAACTAGAAGGCACTGGTCTACTATGGATGTCTGCTAGCCTAAGTACCTGAGCCTGCATTCATAAAATGCAGCGCCCAAAAATAAAGGGACATCATTTCATATGAAACATGTACTGGTATGTAAAGCAGACTGATTAAAAAGTAGATATGTAAGAATGCTCACTGAATTGAATATCAAAGATAGGAAAATCTGAGCATACACATACAGGGAATGTAATCTGAAACTGAAACTTAAACTAATACAATGACAAATACCAGAGTACCTTATTTAAGGTCTTATAAACTACTTAATTACATATGTTTAGAGCTACTTAGCGTTGCATTCAGACACCCTAGGAATCATAAACTTGATGCTTTGATGCCAAGTTTGTCATGCCCCGGTTAGCATTACAAGCATTTACTCTGTGTGGAGGCATGATCTGAAATGCATAATGAGTTGATTAGAAAGGAAGAATTAGAGCTAAGCTCTATCGCACGATATAGTATCATGAAAGAAGTGGAGTTTCCTAAAAATGTCTTGTAGCCTATCTCTCATAAGGGTGGCGCTCTTCACATTCTTTTGTGGTACTGGTAGACTTAACTGGTAAGAAGTGGGATGAATTTGTTAATCGATCAATGATCATCAAAAAAGAGTCATGCTTGTGAAATGAGGAAGGAAAACCTATAACAAAATCCATGTTAATGGCCTCCCATTTCCATACTGGAATGCTCATAGTCTGAGCTAGGCCACCGGGCCTTTGATGTTCTGCTTTCACTTGCTGGCAGTTGGAGCAAGTTAAGAACAAATATATGATGCCGTGTATTGATGACTTGTTTTACCAGCTACAGGGTGCCGCAGTGTTGTCTAAGATATATTTGAGGTCCGGTTATCACCAGTTGAGGATTAGGGCTGAGGACATCTCAAAGACTGTATTTAGGACTCGGTACAGCCATTATGAGTTCCTAGTCACTTTTTTGGGTTGACTAATGCCCACGCAACATTTATGGAGTTGATGAACCGTGTATTCAGTGCTTACCTGGATTAGTTTGTGATTGTGTTCATCAATGATATCCTAATTTATTCGAGGAGTAGAGAAGAGCCTGAGCAGCATCTTAGAGTTGTACTTCAGGCTTTGCGAGACCACCAGTTGTATGCCAAATTCACTAAGTGTGAGTTTTGGCTTGAGTCTGTGGCATTCTTGGGGCACATTGTGTAAAATTTTAGCTAAATCTGTTTGTGACCGTACCTGGAACTAATAAATCTTAAATTTCTTCAACAAGTTTGATCTTTGAAGCTATTTTTCTTTAATATTTTGTTTTCTCTTCATGTTTTGAGCTCTGGGGTTAGTGAAAATGTCGGATTTTCTTGTTGCATATGCTGTTAGATTGTCACTGTGAGTGGATGTTACTTTGTTTATTTTAGGGTTAATGAAATTGTTGGATTTTGCTATTGGAATTTAGTTGTTGTTGTGTGTTGGTGTTAGTTTGTTGTTGTTAGGTTTGGTAAAATTATTGGATTTCTCAGTTGCATGTATGATTTAGTTGTTTCTGTATGTTGGTGTTAATTTGTTGTTGTTAGGTGTGGTAAAATTGTTGGATTTCTCAGTTGCATATACGATTTAGTTGTTTTTGTGTGTTGGTGTTAATTTGTTTTTGTTAGGTGTGGTAAAATTGTTGGATTTCTCTGTTGCATGTATGATTTAGTTACTGCTATGTGTTGGTGGTAATTTATTACTGTTAGGTCTAGTATAATTGTTGGATTTCTCTGTTGCATTTGCTATTAAATTAGCTATTGATTTTGGTCTTAATTTATTGTTGTTAGGTATGGTATAATTGTTAGATTTTGCTGTTGTATGTGCTATTAAATAGCTACTGTGTGTGGTCTTAATTTGTTATTGATGAAATCTTTTTGGTAGATTGTTCAATGTGGAAATTGATGTTAGATTTTCTATTGCACTAGTTATTTATAAATCTGGTAGTGTTTTGTTATTTGATAATAGATATGTGTGACTAAATTTTTGCTGGCAGCTTTGGTGAAATTGGTTGTTGTAAACCAGATTATTCTAGCCGTTGATCTTGAATTTATTATGCATGATTTACTAAGTTAGTGTGGTGTGGGTTAAAACTATATCTTTTTGTTTTTTGATAATAATTTGTGTGTCGCCTTTCTCGAATGTTCATAAAATTAGATTAAAATGTATCAGCTTCTTTGTAAGAAATGACCATTGTTTGTTTAAAAAAGTTAATGGTGGAATCTGTTTTCTTGATGTGTCCAAACATTTGCTAAGCTGTTGGTTTATTTAGTGTGACATCTCTTTTATTTATGTTAATGGTTTTGGCTAGGCTGTCTGTATTTAGTGTGTCATCCCTTTCATTTAAGTTACTGGTTTTGGCTAAGCTATTGGTTTACTTAGTGTGTCATCTCTTTCATCTACTTAGTGTGTCTGCTTAAGTGTGTAATCCATTTTATTGAATTGTCATCTACTGGTTTTGGCTATGTTTTTCTCAAGACTTATCTAAAAAATGGTCTTTTATTAAAAATGGACTGTTTGGTCAAGTATTCTTTTATGTTTTTTAAAATAGGCATCAGTATTTTCTTTTCAAGACTATTCCCTTCGGTGAAAATATTTTCATTGAGTCGGTGTAATATCTTAAACTGTAACATATATTTTTATGGGTATGGTTAGCCTTATTTAATTGGTTACTGAGTCAAAGTTAAAAGACATTAGTTATCGTGTCATGCCTCACTCAGATTTTGGGCCTTGAAAAAAATGATATTCAAAAGAAAATGTTGAACTAGTTTATCCTTTTGCCAAAATTTATACATAATGTGTTTGTGTCTTGGCATGGATATAAAGCTTCTAATTGTCAGTTGAATGTAATTTGGGCTCTTGTTATTATGTAAATATACATATGGCAAGCATTTTGTTCTATGTTTCTCGAACTGTCCAAAAATATAATTGTACTTGTGTTCGATCCTTCAAAAATGCACTACTTGTGGAGGATCTTACACTTATACACACTTATATTCTAGAAGAGTCCGAGCAAGATAGACTTTATTCATATTTGGATTGTATAAAGCTTTTGCTTACTATTTTCATGTCACAAGTATTGTAATTAGGACTTGGACATGTTAATTTTAATCACTTCCCTTGGCTATTTCATATTTGCATCCAAACAACTCACATTTTCCATAGTTTCATCATTTGTCGATTGACTGTTGAAGAACTTTCATCTACCGGAGATTTGCAAGTAATTTTTGTCTGCTGATCCAATGAATTCTTGATTTGGTTAGTTGAACCCTCAATTGTCCCTCTTGAAATTTGTGCATTCTCAATGTATATTAATCTAAGTTTGTTTAAAGTGTTGCTACTGTGGGTCTTAATTTTATTGGTAGCTATAGTGAAATTGTTTACTCTAGACCATATTTCTCTTTTCATTGATGTTGGATTTCATGTTGCATAAGCTATTAATAAATCTGGTAATGTGGTTTATCTTTGTTTCTTTTTGTTTTGTGACTAAATTTTAATAGTAGGTATGGTGAAATTATTCACGGTAGATCATATCTCTCATGCTATTGATGTTGGCTTTTATGATTCATGAACTATTAAGTTTGGTAGTGTGGGTTAAACCTGGATTTTTTGTTTTCTGATAATAGTTTATGTGACTATCTCACCTTTCTCGAATGTCCATAAGCCTTTGACAATATAAATTTGTGAATCCTGATAAACTTATGGCTATTTTAATATAATTAGTTATTACCTTGAGAGTTTTTCTTTTAAAATGTCTTTGTTAAGCCACTTTGATGTAATTATGACTAAGAGTTTGTATTTATATTTACTGGAATGCTGCCTACCCCTTTCAAAATGTACATGTCTATTATAAAAAGTGTAGCATCTAGTTATGTCTTGATAAAGAAAATTAGATCAAAATGTATCAGTTTCATACTAATAAAATGACCACCATTGTCTATTTAAAAAACTGAAGTCTGAAAATGTCTTTTCTTGAAGTGTGCAAACATTGGCTGAACTATTTGTTTGCTAGTGTGTCATCTCTGAAACTTTAAGTTACTTATTTCCTAGTTGTTAATTTATCTTATTTTTGGGTTAACAATGTGTAATACTGTAAAGTGGTTGATGAAAATGATATTATGCTTGCTGAACATTGTTGCCTTTTATGTTTCATAGTCTATCATATATCATAATTTTTTTGATTTCTTGTGTCACATTGATTACTATGAATAATTTCTATAGAAGTTGGATGAGTCTAAGAAGAAGCTCTGATGAGTTCATAAATGAAGTGAAGGATTTCCTTGATAAAGCATTTGAATGAGCTTCTAAAGGAACTGAAATATTGTGCCCTTGTGAGGATTGCAAGAATCGATATAGGCATTACAGAAATGTGGTGGAGGATCACTTATTTGCAAAACGATTTGTTGAAGGATACAACAGGTGGATTTTTCACATCCAAGAAGTAACGATGAAGATTGTAACAATCATTATGATATTGATGGACTGCTTCATGATATTTTAGAAATATAGAGGATGATGCAGGGCATGGAGAAGGAGTTAGAGAAGTACTATCTAAATATGCAAAAAGGTTTTTCAAATTAGTCGAAGAAGGGTAAAAAGGGTTATATCCAGGGTGTGAGAAGTTCAACAAGTTGAGCTTTGTCATTCGGTTATACTTGCTTAAAAGCCTACATGGATTTACTAATATGGCATTTTCAGATCTGTTAGACTTGTTAAAAGAAGCTTTTCCCTTTGCTCAACTGCCTGAGTCTTTCAATAAGGCTAAAAAGATGATAAAAGATATAGGTCTTGGTTATGATAAAATACATGCATGTACTAACGATCGCATGCTATTTTGGAAAGACAAGGCAGAGGCAAATAATTTCAGTGTGTGTGGGTTTTCTAGATGGACTAATGTTGGTGACAGTTTTACTAGTGAAATCTCTAAAATACCCGTAAAGTTTTTGAGAACTGTCCTTTAAAGCCTAGGCTTCAGAGAATATTTATGTGTGCTGAAATGACAGTTGCAATGAGATGGCATGCTAATGAATAACCTAATGATGGGAATTTAAGACACCCTGCTTATGGAGAAGCTTGGAAGCATTTTGATTCTTTGCATCCAACCTTCTCGAACGATCATCAAAATGTCAGATTGGGTCTTTCAAGTGATGGGTTCAATCCATTTTGAACCATGAGCATTTCCCATAGCACATGGCCAGTTATGTTGATGAATTATAATTTGTCTCCTGGATTTGCATGAAGCCGGAGTACATAATGCTGCCAATGATCATTCCAGGTCCATATTCTCCAAGAAATGATATTGATGTGTACCTACAACCATTAATTGATGAATTGAATGAGCTATGCGAAATTGGGCTAGAAACATATGATGCTCATTTAAAGCAAACATTTCAAATGCGTGCAACCTTGTTATGGACAACTAGTAATTTTCCAGTGCTAACAATGCTGTCCAGATGGAGCACTAAGGGGAAATTGGCATGCCCAACCTGTAACTATAACACATGCTCTTAATACTTCAAAAATAGCCGTAAGATGTGTTACTTAGGTCATCAGGAATTTTTACCTCCTGATCATCTATTTCGAAGAGACAAAAAATCATTTAATGGTGAGGAGGATCATAGACTTGCACCTACACTACTGTCAGGCACAGAAGTGCTTGAAAAGTTACAAGATATCAACAATATCCTTGGAAAGGGCCAAAAGAGAAGGCGTCGGACTATTGAGGGTCCATGGAAGAAAAAATCCATCTTCTTTCAATTACCATATTGGTCTACAAACCTGTTGAGGCACAATCTGGATGTGATGCATATTGAGAAGAACTTTTTTGACAGTTTGCTTGCTACTTTACTAGATATAATAGGAAAGTCAAAGGATCACATTAATTCTCGTTGTGACTTGCAAGAAATGGGGATAAGGAAGGAGCTTCATCCAGTAAAAGATAATACAAGGGGGAAAGTTTATTTAGCTAAATCCTATTTTTCCATGAAAACAGAAGAAAAAAATTTATTCTGTAGTGTGTTTAAGAATGTCAAATTACCAAAAGGGTGTGCCTCAAACATATCAAAGCGTGTAGACGTGAAAAAGATGAAAATATCAGGCTATAAAAGCCATGATGCTCATATTATGATGCATTACTTGATCAAAATTGCAGTTCAAAAAACGTTGCCCAAGAATGTTGCAGTAGTCTTGATTAGGTTGGGAAACTTCTTTAAAGCCATATGTGGTAAGGTTATAAAGCGGCAGATCTAGAGGGATTGCAGGCTGAAATCAAAGAAGTTGAATGTGAGCTTGAAAAGATTTTTTCTCCAAGTTTTTTTCATATAATGGAGCATTTTCCTATCCATTTGGTAGATGAAATTAAGTTGGGGGGTCCAAATCATCTTCGTTATATGTATCCTATGGAGAGATAATTGTGTGAGTTGAAGGACTTTGTTCGTAATCGATTTAATCCGGAAGCATCAATTGTAAAGGGCTTTGTTTCCCAAGACTGCTTAACCTTTTGTTTGAGATACCTAAATGATGGAGTGAAGACAAGATTCAGTAGGTACCAAACTGATTAGGATGATGAGGATGCTGAACAAGAGCAAGATGATATATCAACTATATTCACTAAGATAGGTCATCCAATTGGAAAAGGGAAGAACACAAAAGGAAAGGCTTTGATTATTGATCAATAGTTAGCAAGTGAAGCACATCGATATGTTCTGTTCAAAACTGGAGAGGAACAAGTAGAGAAGTTTATCAAGTAAGTCTTTATGTTTTGAACTTTATATATTTTGTTATTGTACTGTAAATTCAATATATATTTTTAATGGTTGTATTTGAATTATTCATACTTGCAGGGAACATAACGCTTTAATTGTAGGTAGTATTAGATCAAATGCATGGACAAGAGCAAGGATTCATAGTCAAGAATTCGGAAATTGGTTAAAAGAGAAAGTTAAAACTGTTGAAGTTCCTAATCAGTTAAGATGGCTACCTAAAGGGCCTAATAGGGTGGAAACCAGAAGCTATACGACATACTTTGTTAATGGATACCGATTTCATACATTAAAATGAGATTTTACACAGAAGTCTCAAAATAGTGGAGTGTCTTTGGCTGCGACAACTGACAGTTTTGCTAGTGCCCAATATCAGAATCCCATTGATGGAGAGGTTATGTATTATGGTGCTATTGCATATATTATTGAAATTGATTATTATGGTTGTTTTGGTGTTGTTCTATTTAGATGTTCTTGGTTTCATAATGAAAAAGATGAGTATGGGTTGACCCGTGTGTACTTCAACAAATTACGTAGTACAGATGACCCTTCTGTGTTGGCATCTGAAGTGCATCAAGTTTTCTATGTGGAGGATCCAACTGAGATGGATGTTTACTATGCTCAAATTAATGTCCCTGTCGATTTGTATGACTTGGAAGAAGAAAATTATCCTAATATAGGAGAAACATTTTGGAGGGAGCCTACTGAAGACATTGGTCCCTCGAATAGATTACCCGATGATGACATTAGATGGTCAAGAGAAGATATCCCTGTTGATGTTATTGATATGCCATTTTATGCACAATATTCATAAGATGCACTTATGGAAACATCGGAAGAGGAGGATGATTATGATGATACTGATTGGGATTGGATGGAGGCAGATGATTAAACTTGTTTTCATGGAATGTTATGTCTCCTGTAATTGACACTTTAGTTGATTAGGTTACTGCTTTGACTTTAGATTAGGATCATGTACTGGTGCTACCTCGCCGGTAGACTTTTGACTGTAAACTCAACCTGATGGTCCTTATTAATCATATCTATTTACTTCAAAAAAAAACATCTGAACTTATTGTAATAAATATATATTGATCATGTGTTTTTAGTTTGTTTCGAGTGATTGATAAAGGTCTTTTGACAGAAATACTTTGGTGGTGTTTCTTACCTATATCTCATTATTCAATTTGTATTAGTTCTTTTTTCCTTAGAATTTTGTTATAAGTTGCTTAATTTTTACAGGACATTCAATAACTGGGTTGTGAGCTAGATAGTGAATCATTAAAGGGACTCTCGACTTCAGTACTGACTAACTGTACTTACTGGAAGGTTTGTGTTGCTATCTTATTATCTGTATGTAGTGTTATTTCAGTTTTGGTTGTGGAAATTTAAAACTGGTACTAGAGTGGTCATGTTCTTGCTGCATCTGTTTCAAGTTTGTCATAGACCAAAATGTAAAAATTTGATAGTACTACTTGGTTGTTTCCTTTGTATGAACAATGAAATACTACATTACTACTGCTAGCATGGCTGTTATTTGAGCCATTTCTAAGGTGTTTCTTTTGAGTCAAGTTATTAGTAAGACTTAATATAGGAACAACATGTTTAAGCTTATTTTGAAAAGGGATGATATACTAACACTTTCACTGTATGTTAAATTTTTCATATTGATTGCTCAGAAAGATTGCACCTATTGATTCAAATTTAAGTCTCTTGCACTGTTTTTTTAAATTTTCAAAACTTAGACTACAACTATAATTTTATAAGTATGATGCTTACGTGTAGTATTATTTTTCTAGATTCAGTAATCATGACTCCAAGAAAAAACAATAATGTGAAAGGAAGGAAATACATGGTGGCAGGAAGTCTTTCAACCATGGCTTACAAACGGCTTTCGTCATTGCGAAGTGGTGAACAAATTTTGTGTCAAAACTCTCCTGTTGATCTAGTAGTGCAAGATATGCCAGAACTGGTACCTCAAAAGATTTTCGTTCTGAAATCACAAGCTATGCAGGAACAAGTTCCTCGAAAGTCTGCATCTCTGATAGAACAACCTTTATAGGAGCAAGTGCCTCGAAAATCTCCTCTAAAATCCACCACTCTGAAAGCACAAGTTGTACAGAAGCAGGCGCAACAAATGTCTCAAAATTCTTCCAATGTAAAAGCACAGGTTGTGCAGGAAAAAATTCAACAGGTGACTTGGAATATTCCACTGTAGAATTACAGGCTGTGCAACAACCATTGCAATTGGTCACTCAGAGTTCATCCACTCTCAAAGCATAAGTTGTTCAAGAAAAACCTCAACAAGTGCATATGAATTCTTCCATTGTACTAACAGAAGTTGCAGAGGAACAATTGCAGCAAGTGTCAAGAGATTCTTCCACTCTAGAAGGAGAAGATGTACATGACCAAATGCAACAAGAACCACTGATTTCTGAAGAAAATGAATTATGTGGAGAAGAAGGCAAGCACATTTAAATTTACTTTTAAATATTGAGATGTATTTCATTATAAAATCAGCTTATATTGTTGCATTGTATGTTGTTTAATTCTGCTTTGTATTATTGTAGGCCCTTCGAGTCAAAAAAAAAAGAGTAAATACAATAGTGCAGCATGTACATGCGCGAAAAGATCATAAACTCATTGTTCTAAATAGGTACAACCAGCCAGTTGGTCCTACAAAAGAAATTATAGCAGAGCTGGGTAGCTTTCTTGGAACTTTGGCAAGAAATGCAATGCTTTGTCTCCTTCATATACACAAGTGGAATCATGTGGATACAAAAAAGTACTTGTGGGAATATACCCTGGTTTGAGTTCTTACTTTTCTGATTTTGGTTAAGATCATTTTGTACTTTTTGTATTACTAAACCAAAGAATAAATTGTAGGAGAAATATGATATTCCTGATGCTGAAAAGAAGTTGGTTTTGGATGGAATTCAATCTGCTCGGACAAAGTACAAGAATCATTTGTATAAGAAGCACTTTAAGCCCTTTGATAATGACGAACTTCGAATAGCAAAAAAGCCCGATGATGTTTCAGAATATGATTTCAAGGATCTTCTCAAATATCGGCACTCCGACGAGTTTAAGGTTAGATTATGCACACTTTAAGATTGTTTTCTTTCATTTATATCGATATGTTATATCATAATATAATGAAACACACCATTCTAAAACATTAGTAAGACAGTTTTGTATGATCATTGTGAATCTAATCACTCAGTTTATTTATATTCGCATTAACTCACTTAAATGTTCTTGATTTATTGTTTAAATAGATTTGATGGCTCATTTATTTGCAGAAAATGAGTGAAACAAATACCAAGAATCGAAAAAAATTGAAGAATCCACATACTGCTGGTAAAACAAGTTTTGTTGTGATACGTGATCAGTTGGTTTATTCTCTTCTTAATCTCTCATCAAATATAAGCTTGCTATCATTACAAGATTTTTGACTGTCATTACAAGCTTTTTGATAGTAAATTTTATGTAATTAAGAAAAAGAGAAGGAAACCCCCGGTAAAGTTTCACTTAAAGAAATCTTTGTGGCTACAAGAAAAAAAAAGATGGACGAGCATACAAGGACACTGATGAGGATACGATCAATAAAATTATATTATTAATATTTATTGTTAAAGAAATCTTTGTGGCTACAAGAAAAAAAATATGGACGAGCATACAAGGACACTGATGAGGATACGATAGATATGTAGGCTGAAAGGGAGAATGTTCAAAGTCATGAACAAACTGAAGATGACAGTCAATCTGTTGATGCTTGTGCAGCTATCCTGGGACCTGAACATCTAGGATTTGTGAGATTATATGGGCAAGGATTTACTAAAACTGCATTGAAAAGGAGGGGACATCTTGAACCCTGTGCAAGTGCTACTACTGAGATGCAATAAAAATTGGAAGACTTAGAAGATAGAATGCTGGAAAAATTAGAACAATAAAAAAAGAGCATCTGCCTTGAAGTTACGGTTGACATCCTTAAACGACTTAACATTATGTACCCTGGGATTCAATTGGATGCTGACAGATTGGCAACAGCTTGTGATCACTCAAAATAAGAAGATATCCAACCGATTAATCGGTCATCTTCCAGTAGCAACAACCAAGGTATGGTTCTCCTCTTCTTCCAAATTTTCATATTCTTCTTCTTCTTCTTTATTTTATTCTTCTTCTCCTTTTTCTTATAATTATAGATACTAAGCATTATTTATGGATGTAATTCTGGAAGATATTGGCAAATATTTTTCTTTGAATTCTCTCTTTTGGTTGGTTTGATACATCTGTCAACTGTCACAAAGTTATTGTCAAATGAAATGGTTATATGGTTATGTTATGGAAAGGGTTATATGATTATATTCTGAATGTTCTGGAAATGGTTATCTGGTTATAGGGTTATGTTGTCAACTTATATGGTCATGTTATGAAAATTAAGATCGATATTGTTCTGGCAATTGGTTATATGATTATGTTGTCAAATTCAAGGTCAAATTATATGGTTATGTTCTGAAAATTAATACGATAGCATTTGAAAATTAGTTATATGGTTATGTTGTCCAATTCAAGATCAAATTATATGGTTGTGTTCTGTAGTTAACACTATAATGTAATCCCTTAAAAATCCAAACCATGTCATGGAGTAAATATGATGTAAGATATCCCATCTCTTGACTTATTTTCAAAGAGTTTGCCTAACTGAAGTATGTTTAGTATGTGTCTTCACATACATACATTTGGTAATGAATATTGTTAGCAACATAATGAGCTCTTAAAAGTTACTTATATCATGTTGAATTTTGAGATTCAACAACCTAATGCAACTATAATGGTGATGCTTTAATTGTATTTTTTAAAAACATAATATATATGCTTCCTAAAGGGGATAAGTTCATCTGTCTGCAAGGTAGTTAGTGTTTTGACTGTATCTTGAATAGTATCTAAAGTTTATTTTCTTAAAAATGTGAGACTTCGTCAGCCATGGCCTTCAATGTTTTATTGAGTAATTGAACTGCTACTAAGCTTTATTGAGTAATTGAACTTCAAAATTTATTTTTTTGATGTACAAATTTAAGTTCAAAATCTGTACTTTGGCAGAACTATGGTGTGAGGCAGTAGGATAGGAATTTGTGGTAATGAATCTGTTAAAATCTTTACCATTGCTTTTAAGTGTTTAAGTATGTTTTGCATTTGACCTTGACATTTATAGTATGTTAAACTGCATCGTTGTTATAGTATTTTGCTGGTACTTAACATGCATTGGTAATTCTAGTGCTACTCTAATCAAAACTCTTAAATTCTGAACCTGTGAATTGAGATGGTAATATTTGTATAACTTTTGGATGTTTATACTTTTTTGATGTACAAATTTAAGTTCAAAATCTGTAGTTTGGAAGAACTATGGTGTAGGACAGGAGGATAGAAGTTTGTTGAAATGCATCTATTAAAAGCTTGACAATTGCTTTTAAGTGTTGAAGTATGTTTTGCATTTGACCTTGACATTTATAGTATGTTAAACTACATCGCTGTGATAGTGTTTTTCTGGTACTTAACATGCATTGGCAATTCTAGTGCAACTCCAATCAAAACTTTTAACTTCTGAACCTGTGAATTGAGATGGTAATATTTGTATAACTTCTGGATGTTTATATACTGTGGGGTTGATTAACAACCCATATAATTATTGGCTCAAAGTTTCCAGGAGCCTAGATATTAGTTTCATGTTGTAAAATTCTCTCAGATACACATTGAAGAAAATTTTATTGGCTTTCTCCTTTTATCTCACTGCCTATATTTGACTAAAATTGAGGTTTCAGCAGATACTAATTAAAATTTATTTATAACTTATATTTATCAACTTTTGTAGGTAGATATACTAATCAAGGAGATGATGAAAGCATTGATGAAGATGGCAGTTGAGAGAATTGGTTGCAAATTGTCAAAACTTTGCTCTTTTGTTGACATTATGGCTCTTCACTTTTTGTTCACTGTACAGTTCAAACATGCATGTGCCAACTATCTATATTTTGCCTATATATGGATAAGTAAGACTGATATTTTGTATATTTTGCACCTATGGAGGATGAGACATTATGACTAGGCTGTTTTGTGTATTTTGCGCTTATGGCGGATGATATTATGTGATTGATCCTATATTTTGAAATATGACCACTCAGTTTCGTTTAACTATCATCTTTCGTGCTATATACAATTTCATGATTTCAAATATTTATATTTACAGCCCATCCAATTAGAACATAGATGAACTGTTCCAACAGGTAAAAGAGACCTGTTGCAATAGTTTTTTCTAAAGCACGGGCTACCAATTGTTGGAACATATAAGAACTGTTATAATTGGTAAAATATAACCGTTGCTATAACATTTTTGGTCATTGTGCAAACCCGTTGCAATAACAGTATTAACTATCAGAATTGAGCTAAAAAATTCATTACAACATAGATAAAATAATAGTTCCAAAACAATAGTAACCGTTGCAATTGAGCTAAAAATTTCGTTGCAAAATAGGCAAAATAACTGTTGCAATTAAGATCTTTTTTTGGTTGCAACATAGACAATACAACCGTTACAAATTATCAATTGTAACGATTTTAACTGTTCTAATTGATATATAAATTTGCAGTTATAGAGGGATGAATAACCGTTGCAATAGGTGTGTTTTAAGCAACAGTTTAATGGACTGTTACAAGAAACTGTTGCCATAGATCTATGGTCACGTGAGCTGGTGGGCGGGCATAACCCCCGTTTCCATAGTATGACTGCAACAGTTTTAAGGCCTACATCAACGATTTCCTTGGTGTTGCAATAGGCCCATTTTCCAGTAGTGGTACTATTCAATCAAACCAATCAACAATAAACCAAGGGAAGCAAGGGATCTCATGACCATAACTTCCGAGTACCCAGACTTCCTCGGATTATTATTTACATTATAACAACCAAGAAGGGGACTCAACGACTTCCCTTAAGATGAACGTTACCCCATCTATCAACGAGAATATCAAGCCCTCACTTGCGCACAAAATATCAACAATTCTAGCAGCCATTAACTCCCTCCCCGCACAAGATCATATACCCCAAATATAATGCTAACAGTAATCATGGGTATACAGTCAGCAAAATTTAGCCTCCAGAGTCAACTTTTAATCAAAACCTCATGACGAACGATGATTTGCCCTTAGGAATGACGTCACCCAATCTCTCATTAGGACAATTCATTCGTTCATCAAGTGGATTACTCAGAATTCACCCCAACACATATTTCAAGGCCAAAAATCACTACCAATCAACATGCATCAATACAATTTGAGTTCTACTAAGTTGGAAATAAGCAAAATCATCAATGTAATTGAAAATTGGGAACCCAAAATTTTGGATCTTACCCAACACCAACATGGTAATTTTATTGAGCATGCTTCACAATATGATTTCCCAACCTTCATAAAAACAAGTATTTAATGTCGGAGAACTTACCACAAGTGAAGATTACAAAGGGAGAAACTGAAAATTGAAGCTTTTTTGTTCTTCTACAATGGTGACCCATGAAACCCAATCGGAGAGTGACGGCGGTGATGGTGGTGATGTGGTGAAAATAGTTGGGTAATACAAGGAGAAGATTTTTAGGGAAATTTGGGGGGATTTGAAGAAGAATTTGGGAGAGAATTTTGGGAGTTTGAAAGAAAAAATGGTGTAAGTAGGAGAAGAGAAGTGGTTTGAAAAGAAAAAGGAAAATAAGAAGAAAAGTTGGTTGGGTCGTCTCCTGGTAGGGTCGGTTAACAGGTTAAGTTAATTAAAGTCCAAACTTACTGTTGGTGCGGCGTGACATGAGATTCACACCTTATAATGTGCGGACCGTATGGCGTATCACACATGCCTCCTTTTCTCCCCTGGGTTTGCCCAGGCATCTATTTTATCATGCGATTGAGGTGAGATGCACACCTAGGCTCGTGCGGTCCGCACGACCTATCGCACATCACCTCCAAATGGTCAAATTCCTTGAGGAAATGTGTTTTGGCATACGGTGCACTATGCGACATGCATAATTGCATGTGCGGTTTGCACAGTCTGTTGTACAACCCCTTTTGCCCTGTTTTCCCTTGTTCAATTTTTCATTTTATGAACTCCCTGCAAATCACTAAAAACAACAATGGGTGAATAAATTTAAAGAAAATACTTGGGTTGCCTCACAAGAAGTGCTTGATTTTACGTCGCAGCTCGATGATAGTACCTCAATTCTCAATCATTGTCAGAAGGCATGCCAATCCGGTTGGCGTGGCCCTATCCCTAGAGGAGAAACTGCTCCATCAATATCTTAGACATGTCATCAAGTTTCTCATTTGACAATGAATCAAATATGGGCGTCTTTCCCACTTCACACTCTCCAAGAGCATCATCCCACTCCCCCTCCTATTCTATCACTGATATTACCCTAAAATAATCCAGAGGTCTTATGGGTTGGCAAAAGTTGAACATCACTACCTTATCCCCCACTCAAAATTTGAGTTCACCATGTTCTACATCAACAAGGGCCCTCCCCATAGACAATAATGGTCATCCCAGAATAATGGGCACCTCCATATCCATCTCACAGTCCAAAATGACAAAGTCTGTATGAAGAATTAGTTTGTCCACCTTTACCAATACATTAATCAAGATTCCTACAGGGTGCTTCATAGACCTATCGGCCATGAGTAGCCACACAGAAGTAGGTTTGGGGATACCTAATCCAAGCTTCTTGAATATCAAAAGGGGCATCAAGTTGATGCTTTCCCCCACGTCGCACAGGGCCTTTCAGAATACGAATAATCCAATTGTACATGCTATGGTGAATGCACCCGGGTCTTCTCTCTTCGTAGCCACGTTGCTAGTCATTACTGCACTACAACTATGTGACATCTCAATCATGCCCACATCCACCACCTTCTTATTTTTAATTAATTCCTTTATAAATTTGGAGTTTCTTGGCATCTGCATTAGAGCTTCGACCAAAGGAATGTTTATGGACAACTTACTGAACATGTCAACAAACTTGCTAAATTTCTATTCTTCCTTCTTCTTATTTAGCCAATGAGGATACAAAGGAGGTCCTTTGGGAGTTGTGGTAGGTATGCTTTACACAAGAGAAGGGTCTACCTCATCATTAATGGTTACTTTGGGAGAGGTCTCTACCTCCTCTTTATCTTTGTCATTTCCAGCACTTTTCGGGGCACTTGATACACCTAAGTCTTCCCTCATCTCCAGAGTTTTGACCACATTCTTATGCACCACCTCTTTATCTTTGTCTCTTGGTATCTCGCCTACTTCAATAGTAGGCTCCTTTGGTTTTTTCACCAGTTCTACAACGGGTCCTCTTATCTCGCTGGTTGTTCATCCACTCCTAGTAACAATGGCCATGACATGCACGTCACCTTTAGAGTTGGTAGTGGCGCTACTAAGAAGTGATGTATTCATCTCCGGACTCATTTGACATGGAAAGGTGATCCATTTGGGCTTCAACTTGTTTGATGGAGGTTGAATGAGAACTCAAGGTTCTATGAAGTGTTGAGACTTCACTTTTAAGCTCATGTACCATGGTGTATGTTGTGTCCACTTCTTTTATGTCACGACCCGATTTCTCGGTCATGATGGCACCTACAACCCCCCAGTAGGCGAACCAATCCCCGTAGCCCAGAACAGTTAGTAATGGGCCACTATCTAACAAACAAGCAGAAGAACAACTTATTAAGCAAAAGTAAGGGAACAAGACAAAGAGAATAGATAACATGAATATATATATACATATGCAGAAACTAAACCAAACCCCAAGACCTGGTATCATGGTATAGAGCCAGAACTACATACATGGAGTGCAAATGATCCAAAACAATATATACAGACGTCTCTGAATGGTAATAGAGTACATAAAGCAAAAGATAAACTAAAGCTAAGCTCCGATCTCCAAGATCTCACCCTCAGTCTGAAGTAGTCCCGAACAGATCTCCAAGCACTAATCACAACGATCTAACGGCGATGGCCCATGCTAGGATATGCACCAAAAGATGCAGGGGGTAGGGTGAGCACCAAATGCGAAGCATAAGGTACCCAGTAGGTATCATAGGCCGACTGGGCATATACAAGATAAAAGCATAGTAACAGACAGAATAGAAGCAAGTAGTCACAGAAATCAATGAAAGGTACACATGAACTAGCATAGAGGGAGATCAACAGAACCACATGTGAGGCCACCAAGCAGAATATATACACCATAGGCACAGGTGAAAGTAAGAAATAACGCACCTGGGATCCTTATGATTACAGTATATACATAATAAGTTCTAGAAATGGATGGTATACCGGTAACCTCAAGTGTAAGAGAAAGAGGGATAGAGTAATGATAGGCATGCTCGGAGACAGGAATCAAACTCAACTAATCATATAAATCTCAAATCCAAATACTAATAGCCTAGCAGTAACCAATTTCATGCTTAACCATAACAGGGAACAATTCTGTAAGTAAATAGCAAGAGTCTACCTATAGTCCCCCGGCCGCCCATACAACCGAGGAACACAAACAAGTGAAAAAAAAACCTCCGGCATCCCATACTACCGGAGCGTACAATCAACAAACAACAAACAAGGGTGGAGCCTCAAACAATGAATGATATGATGCATGAAGATCTCAAGTGAAATGGTATCTCTGTATGTACCTCCTCCGGTGCCGATCCGGCCCAGCAGGTAGATTCCATGGAAGGACACTGCCCGTATACCTCTACTCCACCGTATACTGTCACAACTCGATTTCTCAAGTCATGATGGCACCTAGAATCCCCAGTAGGCGAACAAATTCCCGTAGACCAGAACGGTTAGTAATGGGCTACTGCCTAACCAAAACGCACCAGCAAGCAGAAATAAGCGAAAGCAAAACTCGAATATAAATACATAAAGGAAACTACACAGACCCCAAGACTTGGTATCGACAGTACAGAAGTTTCTAATAGAATACAAGTGCTAGAAGTAAAAAAATACAACATAAATTGAATCCAAAAGTACAAGGAGCAACAGTACAACAGATGATATGTAGACAAGCCCCGATCGTCAGGCGCTCACCCTAGTCTCAAAGATCCAAAAGCTGCACGAGTCTTCAACGTGATCAACTGCGAAAGCTCAGCTAATATCTGCACAAAAAAGTGCAGAAGTGTAGTATGAGCACCAAAACCATGGGTACTCAGTAGGTATCATAGGCCGACTGAGCGCATATAAGATATAAAAGCAGTAAGTAACAGATAGCAAGAAAGCAGTCACTGAAGCAATAAGCAAGGCACAAAGAGCTACCACAGATCATCCATAAGCAAGAGCTTCAAGTAACACATGCTAGCACAGAGATACAATCACATAGAATCACTGGTTAAGGAAAGAAGAACACACCTGGAGTCCTTGTACAACAATATAAGTAAGTAGAGAGAGAGTTGAGAAAATGGCGGTATATCAGTAACCTCAAGTGGAAGGAAAAGACAGAGAGCAGTCTAACATACTCAAAATGGAATCAACCAGTATAAGGAAATCATAACACCAATCCAATCATATGATAGCATAACCAGGGAATCACCTCACAAGTACAACCCTAGGATGAAATAACTAGGTCACAATAACCGAGATATACCACTCAATTTCCCACAAGAATAGAACCAGAGTCTCACACTCTGCTCAGAAGGCCACACAAAAGTGCCTCAATAAAATAGGAATCTAAAGCCCTCTCAATAATAAAAAATCCCACAACTAAAGCCTCAACATGCTAGCCATCACTAATGTTTCAAGAACCGGGTGCCAAGACAAGCTCTAAGTAGAAACATGAGCAAATATAGTCTACCTACAGTCCCAACGGCCGCCCATTCAACCCAGGAACACAATCAAGTGAAAACAAACCCTCCGGCATCCCATACTACCAAAGCCTACACTGAACACACAACAAACAAGGGTGGAATCCAATGCATGATATGATATGATGTGAAATAGAACCTCTGTATGTACCTCCTCCGGGGCCAATCAGGCCCAACAGGCAGGTTCTATGGAAGGACTCAGCCTGTATACCTCTACTCCACCGTATACCCTTCCCTCCGGCGCACGCAGCCCGAAGCCCCAGGCCCGGAGCGGCAAGGTCCATGGAGGTCCCCGACCCCATACAAAAACTCAGTATCAAGACATGTCATCTAGAAGCAAGTCCGTGATCAAGATAGAGACCCAGTCTCAAGTATGCATGCCCAGACCCCGTCTAGGACTAAAGTAGTAGAAAATGCCTCAAAAACCCCTCCAAGGGTGCCCGGGCGTAACCGGGTCTAAAACTGTAGTAAATCAAGTGTAGTGCTCCGCCCAGCAGAGACTAGTATTAGTAATAAAATCAAGTCTAGTGCTCTGCCCCACAGAGACTAGTATCAGTAATAAAATTAAGTCTAGTGCTCTGCCCCGCAGAGACTAGTACCAGTAATAAAACCAGTGCGAAAACATCCAAAAATCCCCTTTTCTATCAACAACAGTACCAAAAACGGCCCCCCAAGGTCATGTAAATTTTGGAAAACTGTCAGTAGGGGCTCACAGCCAAAACTGTAGTAAAACATGCAGGCGAAAACCTTTTTCATGGATGATATGCTCGCACACAAATATAAAAGTATCCCAATGGCTCACAACAATTCCTCTCAGCCCTGCACAAGCCCAATAGCTACTCAGAAGACATAACCAGCCTAAAAGGATAATCTCTATGTCTGGGACTCGCGGACATACCCTAATAACCCACCATCTATGTTCCAGAGTCAATACATGGCCACACAAGACCACAAGGGTAACATACAATACTACGGGAATACTACAAACAACGCATGAAATAACGCACGAACAAGGTGGACAAGGTCTGGGGTACTAACCTATAACAACCCATCCAAGGATGCTAATTAATGCAGTTATAGCCTATATACACAGAGTCTAGATAGGGGAAACCATAACCTACCTATCATCCGATGACTTACTGCTAGAACGGCGTCGTCCAGATTCAAACTTCTCCAGGAAGCTCCAAATCACAAAATAATACTTTTAACTGAATCCCCAAAGGTGTCTCTATGACGCCTGACCAACCAAGGTAATGGAACAATTGCTAGAATCGACGAGGCTGCAAGAACGAGCCATAGCCATTTGATAAGGTCTTAATGTCACACTCACGACCAGACAACTCCAAAACATAAAATGAGGCCAATAACAATAAGAAATGGCAGCTAAATCCAACAATAATATGTTAACCAAATCTCCAAGGAGCGACGAGCTCCCGAGGTACTATTTCAAGGCATACTTCACGTTTGTCCAATCCAATCACTATCGTATGTGATCCCAAAAAGAATCGCAAAGTTTGCCAATCCCTCCAGCACCTTACCATAACCAGAACACCACAACAATAACCAAACATAACAAGATAAAGGGGCTGTCCAAAGCCACAAATCCAAAATACCACTTCGGGGCTAAGAAATCCATAAAACAATACTAGAACATATAATAACGAAGGAGGGTCGTAGGGGAGAGATTTCCTTGACAAAATATTCAATATCCCATGATTAACAACCTGCCTCCTTGCAGGAACAACAAACATATCCAAATCCAACAAGAAACTACTACAAGTTATCGAAAAATACAACTTTTCGTGACTAGAAGCTTAGAATCTTGATTCAACAAATAGATAAGTGTACGGGATCCATACCTCGCCAATATAACTCCGTAGCTACTGCCAAATACTCAGAAAACACCTGCTGGATTTCTGCATTAACACCTACGAAGATACGCCATGAAATCGATGGGGAAAACTATACCAAAATGACGAGCTCGCGACGTAGAGCAACTTCCGTTAAACTTCCGAATTAAAAGGATCAAAGTCCATGGATTAATTATGGACTTTACCTCTGATTTTCAGTGCATTTTGGGTGAAAATAATGAGTTAAAACGAAGGAGAAATCAGCTTTTATAAGCTGAACCGACTTAGGATGTGGCCCCCACTTTGACGTGTCTGCTTGTGCAGTCGTACAAAAATGTGAATATCTCTCTATTCTAAAGCCGTATGGATGAATGGTTTAGTGCGTTGGAAACTAGACTCGTATACCTTCGATTTGGTAAATTGGGGGACCACTAACCTTTTATAGATAGGGAGAAACACCCCAAGACATTTAACCCAAATTTAAAGAGAATTCCTTAAAGGAATTTACAATAACTTTTTCCGACTTTTGTTTCGCAACTTGCTTGATTTCAAAACTTATCATACGACCATTTTGCGTTTATAATACCTCATAACACATCCTTCTTAGTATATTAGACAGTATTAGTCTTACCCCAAAGGCACGGGTTACTTTAAACCTTCCAAACAGGCGAGGTGTTACACGAGGCATTTCTTTAACTCAAACTTTTGAGTAAGGGATTCCTTTGACCTAGAACCTTGGTTTAGTTCTTTGATATTACCAAGAATGTTGACGGAAGTCAATGCTTTCCAAAGTTGAATCTTTAAAATGAGGAACAACCATAAAGACCAAACAAACGGCCCGGGCACTGAGCTACCGGTCCCGACAAGCCATAAATGACTTGGGCCGTTTTAAGTAAGCTCTAATGGTACAAGAAAGGCGAAAATGTGTAAATGACCGGAAGGGTCATTACATCATCCACTACTAAAAAGACTTTCATCCCCGAAAGTCAAGAAAGAAGAAAATACCAGAGATTTAAGAACAACAGATACCATGCCCGTACTACTGTCTCAGACAACCCGGGTAACCTCCGCGTTCGGATGGCACCCAATAGAACAGAACCAAAGAAAGCAACCAAGCCTTAATTTCTTACTTGCCAAGCTAGATTTCAACCTTCAAAGATCTACCAACCCAAACTGAACCTCGAGAATCTTAACCAAAAAGCACCTATACAACACCGAAACCAGTGCACCAAGGCTATCAACACACAAAACTCGAATCCTCAAAACCATACCAAGTTTACCAGAAAATCCATCAACCCAAAACTCTAACTCATGAACCTGCTGTTCCGCAAAAGCCTCTTTTTTTTAACTGAATCCTTTAGCACCACAAAAAGGAAGCTGCATACAAGTTCAACACTCAAACCACCCTCGAAGCATCAACTGACACACCGGAGATCTATAGTTCATGCTTATACTTTACCACGAACGAAGTCACCCATTGTACAAATGCGTTTTAAGCCAAGATATAGGCTACTAGCCTTTGCCATCCAAGATAACAACCCATAGCATATCATTGAAATTAAAGTTACCTACCTTGACTGACCACCAACCAACGAACAAACATTTTTTTCTAATATCAAATTCGCTAACTGAACCATGCCAGGTCTGAATCAGCCTAAAGTGAATGAACCAGGGCAACCTGCCCAAAAGACCCAAACCAAAACCATGATCCTGCAAGAAGTGTGGTAAGCCTACCACAAAGTTTGTAACCATGAGGCAAGCTCCCAACTCTAGAAAACACTACTGCTACTCCGAACACTCGAACACCATTTGAATGTGAAATTGCCTTACGAATCTCACCTCAGGAAGAAGTCCACCATGCCACAAATATCAAGTCCAAACACCTCGAAGGCAAAGGAAAAAGGTGCCTGGGGTTCAAAGTTACCATCTAGCCATAGAAATTTTTGCATATACTTTCAACTTATTCCTTTGGCTCGAATCAACCGCTCTACTGGTTCTGCAAACGCCAACCACTTCGAAGCATATATCATAACAAACTTCTAGTCCATACTGGCCGAGTCTAACCAACAGTGGAACCCCACATAATAAGCAACTCTGGAGGAATCAATTAAATAAGCTTTCAAATCCTGAGCAAATGAATGGCTATTATCAGTCTCTACGTATCATCAGAGCTCAAAATAGCCTCGCTAGTCTTAACCCACACAAGCTGACCACATAAAGCATACACCACTGTTGAAGCTCAAACTTACGCCACTGAGTCTTTCCAACCATGGTAGAAGAACCTCGTACTAACTAGAACACTGTTGAAATCTAGAATATCTCGCCTCTTGCAGAGGTTAGCCAAGGACTAGGTGTCCAAGGCCAATAGCCGCATCCACAACTGAAGTAAAAGAAGCTAAGTTGCCCGCACCCACTGCCTCCCGGCACTAGGATGCTGCAACCAAATAGAACTACCACAAACCATTAGATGGAACCTGCCAAGCCATGATTCTGAACCCCAACTTTCAAAACTGCCAACTAAAGCCTTGGTCGAACCAGGATGTTGCCAATAAACCTTTAGGAACCCAAGCCAACTAGGCCTGAATATGCAAATTTCCAACACCGCAGTTGCTACTGAAACAAAACCAATCGATGGAAAACCCACATCAATATGTAGATGGCTGAATCGAATCACCGACACACAATCCCAAAGCAAACCTTCATCTCCACCTCAGGCAACTACGAGGACACATAAACACATACAAAGAGTTATCTCCCTTCTTTTTCAACTAAACAAAAATGCTTCCACAGCACATACTAAACCTTACAAATCCTTTCTCGAATAAGAACCTGAAGCCATTACCTTACTACTCATAGCTACACGTCAAATTCAATAAGGCAGGAGAAGAATGGGTTGGATGCCCAACTCACCCGAAATGCTTACAAATACAACCTAACCACGAGGTTACGATCAACACTTAGTTGGAAGTGCTTAAAGTCAAGACCCAATCACAATGCTAACATCCAGATCTCATCGAAAGAACTTCGATCAAGATTGATTCCAACTGGAGCTAAAGATACAACAAAAAACCCAACGGACCAGGAAGTGGAGGAGACTTTGGGAACAACCCATATACCTACCAACCTCCTAAACTAATCAATAAAGAGGGTCGACTCTAGACACTCGAGAGACCAAACCAATCTATGCACACTAGCATAACCAATACCTCCCAACTGAGGCAAAATCTCAACTCCGGCCCAACTAACGGTAATACACTGACCCATCACATGGATCTCTAGCCACGCTAGATAACGGCCTAGGCAACAACCATCTAGGACCGATCAACAAGGGAAACCCAACCAAAAGTCCAAAATCACAATGAAACAGGGGTAACCCTACTAGAAACAAAATAACAAGAACTACCCATGAGCTACAACTCCGGGAAAACACCTCTCAAGGCTAACTTACCCCCATCCACTACTAAAGAATAAACTACCAATAAAATAACATATTGGTACTACAATTCGGGTAGCCAAACAACTTAAACAAATAGCAGGTAGGCATATAAGAAAATAAATGACAGAAGGGATAGAATCGCAACGCGAGCAGGACTATCATAAGTCGAAGGTAGCAAAATCCTAGCCTGGAGCAACGATATCAGGAACCTCTACCTCTGGCCCACCAAGAGGAGTATCATGATGATGGGATATAACTCTGGACTAAGTAGTCGAAACTAAAGGCCTAACCGGCCCTCGCCGGGGACAATATCTATAAAGGTAACCAATCTCTCCACAATGATAACAACTAGGCTGTCTGGGATACACAATCCTGGGGCAATTCCTAGCAAAGTGCCCATGCTCACCAAACCAAAAATAGCCTATACCAGATGAAATCTGATGGGAAAATCTCGCCTCGTACTCCAATACCGACCGACAACCCTGCTGAAGAACTAGAAGCTCAACTATAACTGAAGTACCACTCACAGAACCAGGTACTGAAACAATCACCGGAGGACTCAGAGTCCTAGCCACGATGTCCTGAAGCGCTGAGGTCGCTATAAATCCAGTCGGAGGTTGGGCTGACCCCACACTCCCTATCTAGTGGAGTAAACTCTCACTCTAAAGTCTTGGTGCTAACGGAAGCACCGAAGAAACAAGCACAGAAGCCTCGAGACCAACCGCTATCGCACTCGTCTGAGGCATCTCAAAATGAATGAACAACTGAACTTTTAGAATTCAATAAAGCCGAGAGCGCACAATAAGGAGTCAAGAAGATGAAACTTTTTCCTAACAATTCCCTGCGGCCTCCCGCAGATAGGATACGGATGTCATCATACCAATCCACGAGACTCTACTTAGACACTTGCTATTGTACCATGACACTGGTGAACCTAGAGCTCTGATACCAAGCTGTCATGACCCGATTTCTCAAGTCATGATGGCACCTACAATCCCCAGTAGGCGAACCAATTCCCGTAGCCTAGAACGGTTAGTAATGGGCTACTGCCTAACCAAAACGCACCAGCATGCAGAAATAAGTGAAATCAAAACTTGAATATAAATACATAAAGGAAACTACACCAACCCCAAGACTTGGTATCGACAGTACATAAGCTTCTAATAGAATACAAGTGCTAGAAGTAAAAAAAATACAACATAAATTGCCTTCGAAAGTACAAGGAGAAATAGTACAACAGATGAGATGTAGACAAGCCCCGACCGTCAGGCGCTCACCCTAGTCTCAAAGATCAAAAAGCTGCACGAGTCTCCAACGTGTCAACGGCGAAGGCTCAGCTAATATCTGCACAAAAAAGTGCAGAAGTGTAGTATGAGCACCAAAACCACGGGTACTCAGTAGGTATCATAGGCCGACTGAGCGCATATAAGATATAAAAGCAGTAAGTAACAGTTAGCAAGAAAGCAGTCACTGAGGCAATAAGCAAGGCACAAGGAGCTAGTACAGATCATCCATAACCAGGAGCTTCAAGTAACACATGCTAGCACAGAGACATAATCACACAGAATCACTAGTGAAGGAAAGAAGAACGCACCTGGAGTCCTTGTACAACAATATAAGTAAGTAGAGAGAGAGTTTAGAAAATGGCAGTATACCGATAACCTCAAGTGGAAGGAAAAGATGGAGAGTAGTCTAACATACTCAAAATGGAATCAACCGGTATAAGTAAATCATAACACCAATCCAATCATATGATAGCATAACCAGGGAATCACCTCACAAGTGCAACCCTAGGATGAAATAACTAGGCCACAATAACCGAGAGATACCACTCAGTTTCCCACAAGAATAGAACCAGAGTCTCACACTCTGCTCAGAAGGCCACAAAAAAGTGCCTCAATAAGATAGGAATCTAATGCCCTCTGAATAATAAAAAATCCCACAACTAAAGCCTCAACATGCTAGCCATCCCTAGTGTTTCAAGAACCGGGTGCCAAGACAAGCTCTAAGTAAAAACAGGAGTAAATATAGTCTACATACAGTCCCAACGGTCGCCCATACAACCGAGGAACACAATCAAGTGAAAACAAACCCGCCGGCATCCCATAATACCAGAGCGTACACTGAACACACAACAAACAAGGGTGGAATCCAATGCATGATATGATATGATGTGAAATAGAACCTCTGTATGTACCTCCTCCGGTGCCAATCAGGCCCAGCAGGTAGGTTCCATGGAAGGACTCAGCCTGTATACCTCTACTCCATCGTATACCCTTCCTTCCGGCACACGCAGCCAGAAGCCCCAGGCCCGGAGCGACAAGGTCCATGGAGGTCCTCGACCCCATACTAAAACTCAGTATCAAGACATGTCATTCGGAAGCAAGTCCGAGATCAAGATAGAGACCCAGTCTCAAGTATGCATGCCCAGACCCCTTCCAGGACTAAAGTAGTAGAAAATGCCTCAAAAACCCCTCCAAGGGTACCCGGGGGTAACCGGGTCTAAAACTGTAGTAAATCAAGTCTAGTGCTCCTCCCCGCAGAGACTAGTATCAGTAATAAAATCAAGTCTGGTGCTCTGCCCCACAGAGACTAGTATCAGTAATAAAATCAAGTCTGGTGCTCTGCCCTACAGAGACTAGTACCAGTAATAAAACTAGTGCGAAAACATCCAAAAATCCCCTTTTCTATCAACAACAGTACCAAAAACGAGCCCCCAAGGCCATGCAAATTTAGGAAAACTGTCAGTAGTGGCTCACAGCCAAAACTGTAGTAAAACATGCAGGGGAAAATCTTTTTAATGGATGATATGCTCGCACACAAATATAAAAGTATCCCAATGGCTCACAACAATTCCTATCACCCCTGCACAAGACCAATAGCTACTCAAAAGACATAACCAGCCTAAAAGGATAATATCTATGTTCGGGACTCGCGGACATTCCCCAATAACCCACCATCTATGTTCCAGAGTCAATACATGGCCACACAGGACCACAAGGGTAATATACAATACTACACGAATATTACAAACAACGCATGAAATAACGGAAGAACAAGGTGGACAAGGTCTGGGGTACCAACCTATAACAACCCATCCAAGGATGCTAATTAATGCAGTTATAGCCTATATACGCAGAGTCTAGATAGGGGAAAACCATAACCTACCTTTCATCCGATGACTAGCTGCGGGAACGGCGTCGTCCAGACTCGAACTGCTCCAGGAAGCTCCAAATCACAAAAGAATACTTTTAACTGAAGCCCCAAAGGCGTCTCTATGAAGCCTGACCAACCAAGGTAATGGAACAATTGCTAGAATTGACGAGGCTGCAAGAACGAGCCATAGCCATTTGATAAGGTGTTAATGTCACACTCGCGACCAGACAACTCCAAAACATAAAATGAGGCCAATAACAATAAGAAATGGCAGCTAAATCCAACAATAATATGTTAACCAAATCTCCAAGGAGCGATGAGCTCCCGAGGCACTATTTCAAGGCATACTTCACGTTTGTCCAATCCAATCACTATCGTATGTGATCCCAAAAAGAATCGTACAATTTGTCAATCCATCCAGAACCTTACCATAACCAGAACACCACAACAATAACCAAACATAACAAGATAAAGGGGCTGTCCAAATCCACAAATCCAAAATACCACTTCGGGGCTCAGAAATCCATAAAACAATACTAGAACATATAATAACGAAGGGGGGTTATAGGGGAGAGATTTCCTTGACAAAAATATTCAATATCCCAAGATTAACAACCTGCCTCCTTGCAGGAACAACAAACATATCCAACTCCAACAAGAAACTACTACAAGTTATCAAAAAATATAACTTTTCGTGACTAGAAGCTTAGAATCTTGATTCAACAAATAGATAAGTGTACGGGATCCATACCTCGCCAATATAACTCCGTAGCTACTGCCAAATACTCAGAAAACACCTGCTGGATTGCTGCATGAACACCCACGAAGATACGCCATGAAATCGACGGGGAAAACTATACCAAATTGACGAGCTCGCGACGTAGAGCAACTTCCGTTAAACTTCTGAATTGAAAGGATCAAAGTCCATGGATTATTTATGGACTTTACCTCTGATTTTCAGTGCATTTTGGGTTAAAATAATGAGTTAAAACGAAGGAGAAATCAGCTTTTATAAGCTGAACCGACTTAGGACGTGGGCCCCACTTTGACGTGTCTGCTTGTGCAGTCTTACGAAAATGTGAATATCTCTCTATTCTGAAGTCGTATGGATGAACGGTTTAGTGCGTTGGAAACTAGACTCGTAGACCTTAGATTTGGTATATTGGGGGACCACTAAATCTTTATAGATAGGGAGAAACATCCCAAGACATTTAACCCAAATTTGAAGAGAATTCCTTAAAGGAATTTACAATAACTTTTTCCGACTTTTGTTTCGCAACTTGCTTGACTTCAAAACTTATCATACGAACATTTTGCGATTATAATACCTCATAACACATCCTTCTTAGTATAGTAGACACTATTAGTCTTACCCAAAAGGCACGGGTTACTTTAAACCTTCCAAACGGGCGAGGTGTTACACGAGGCATTTCTTTAACTCAAACTTTTGAGTAAGGGATTCCTTTGACCTAGAACCTTGGTTTAGTTCTTTGATATTACCAAGAATGTTGATGAAAGTCAATGATTTCAAAAGCTGAAGCTCTAAAATGAGGAACGGACATAAAGACCAAATAAATGGCCCGGGCACCGAGCTACCGGTCCCGACAAGCCATAAATGACTTAGGCCGCTACAAGTAAGCTCTAATGGTACAAGAAAGGCGAAAATGTGTAAATGACTGGAAGGATAATTACATATACCCTTCCTCTGGCACACGCAACCTGAAGCCCCAAGCCCGGATGGCAAGGTCCATGGAGGTCCCTGACCCCATACTAAAACTCAGTATCACAACATGTCATCCGAAAGCAAGTTCGGGTTCAAGATAGACACCTAGTCTCGAATATGCATGCCAAGACCCTGTCCAGGACTAAAGTAGTGAGAAAATATCTCAAAAACCCCTCCAAGGGTGCCCGGGCATAACCGAGTCTAAACAGTAGAAAGTCATCTCAGGTGCTCGGTCCGACCGAGGCTAAAATCATCTCAAGTAGCAATAAAACTCGACTAGCACCACGGCCCTGCCGAGTCTAGCGTTAATCGTAAAACTGGTGATATAAATCATAATTTTACCTTCTTTTACCCAAGAATATTTACAAGTTAAATCAAACTATTTCCAATTCATTTCCATCAAAAACGGGCCCTCGGGGCCATGCAAGGTTTAGAAAATAGTGCTAGTAGGCCCGAAGCCAAAACCGTAGTAAAACATGGATAAAACCTCTTTATATGCATGGAAATGGTATGATCAAATACAATAGCTGCCCAGCAGCTCACAATCAACCTATCGACCCTGCACAGGCCCATAGCTACTCAGCAAGCATAACAAGCCTAGAAGGATAACTCTATGCCCGGGACTCGCGGACATTCCCAATATCCCACCTTCTATGTTCCAGAGTCAACAAGGCCTCACAGGACCACAAGGTTAAATAAAACATATCGGCAAGTACTACAAGCATCGGAGGAACAAAAGTAGGCAGACATGAATAAAGCGGTCAAGGTCTGTGGTACCAACCTAATAATCCAACCCAAGGATGCAAGCTAGTACAATTTTATCCGATATATGCTAAGTCTAGGGATTTTAAACCATAACCTACCTGTCGTCCGACGACAAGCTGCTAGGACGACGATGTCCAAGCTCGAACCACTCCAAGAAGCTCCAAAATGACAAAAATACCTTCGTACGAACGTCCGAATGCCCGTAGTTCCTTCACGGAAATTTTTCCTTACGTCCTAAGCTTCGCAAACACTATATATATGAAGCTTATACTCACCTATAAACAGTTCATAATTAAGCTTAAATCGGCAGATTTCCCAAAAGAATCATAACTTAACGAAAAGTCCGTAGAATTTCATAGAAATGATCATAAAAGAGCCCCGAGATGGTTACCTTAGCAAACCAAGTGTAAATCTTGAATAAAAATACCAATTTCTATCTTTTCAAACCAGCTCCAAACGTGGTTTATCAAAGGGGAAAATGGCTGCAACGCGTAGAGGTCGCGTTTCTAGGCACGACGACAAACTTTAGCGATAGAAATTACCAAAAACGCACCTTAATCTCTCAAGAACTCTCTTGGAACCCCCCCTTATGTTTTATCTCTGTTTCATAACTGAAATGGCGTTTTAAAAGGTGAAGTTGAGGCTTTAAATCGATTTTGACCCGACCCGGTTCGCGACCCGGTTTCTGCCAGATAGTCCGCGGTAAAATAGTCATAAGTTTTTACTCTGGGATCGGTTGGACGTGAGGTTTTGTGCGTTGGAAACTAGACTTGTAGACCTTCGATTTGGTAGGTCGTGGGACTTCTAAATCTTTATATATTGAGAGAAAAGCTCTGAGACATTTGACCCAAAGTTCTGAAAATTTATTAAAGAAACTTACGATAACTTTTGCCAACTTGCTTGACTTCAAAACTTATCATACGACCAAACAAACGGCCTGGGCACCGAACTACCGGTCCCCACAAGCCTTAAATGACTTGGGGCCACTACAAACAAGTTCTAACGGTACAAGAAAGGCAAAAATGCATAAATGATCGGAAGGGTCATTACATCATCCACTACTAAAAAGACTTTCGTCCTCGAGAGTCAAGAACAAGGAAGTACCTGAAGGCTCGAACAACTGTGGATACTGAGCCCGCATATCTCTCTCGGTCTCCCAGGCAGACTCCTCAACTGGACGGTTCCTCCACTGAACCTTGACAACCGGGATCTCCCGAGACCTCAAACTCCTTACATCTCTGGCCAAAATAGCTACCGGCTCCTCAACAAAGGCTAAACTCTCATCCAGTTGAACCGTCTCCCACTGCAACACATGAGACTCATCTGGAACATACCACCGCAACATCGATACATGGAAAATCGGATGAATAGATGAAAGCATCGGAGGCAAAGCTAACTGATAGGAAACACTACCAACCCTCTGGAGAATCTCGAATGGCCCAATATACCTGGGGTTAAGCTTGCCCCGCCTACGAAATCTCATCACTCCCTTCATGGACGATACACGGAGAAATACTGAATCACCAACACTGAACTCTATGGCACGAAGTCTACGATTAGCATAGCTCTTCTGCCTACTCTGGGCTGCCCGAAGTCTATCCTGAATCACTCAGACTCGGTCTAAGGAATCACGAAGCAAATCTGTACTCTGTGGTCTAGATTCAGAACCATCAAACCAACTAATCGGTGATCTGCAATGCCTACCATACAAGGCCTCAAAAGGTGCCATGCCAATGCTCGAATGGAAACTATTATTATAAGCAAACTCAGCCAAAGGCACAAACTAATCCCATGAACCTCCAAAGTCAAGAACACAGGCCCGAAGCATGTCCTCCAGGACCTGAATAGTCCTCTCAGACTGGCCATCTGTCTAAGGGTGGAAAGCAGTACTAAGCTGAACATTTGCACCCAAATCTCGCTGAATAGACCTCCAGAACTGAGATGTGAATTGAGTGCTGCGGTCTGAAATGATAGAAGCTGGGACCCCGTGCAACTGAACAATCTCACGAAGGTAGATCTGAGCTAACCTCTCTGCACCATAAGAAGTCTATACCGGCAAGAAATGTGCTGACTTAGTCAGCCTATCAACAATCACCCATATGGAATCAAACCTATGAGAAGTACGAGGCAAACCAACAACGAAGTCCATAGTAATCCCTTCCCACTTCCACTCAGGAATGGGAAGTCGCTGCATCAAACCACCAGGTCTCATATGCTCGAACTTAACCTGCTGACAATTCAAGAACCAAGATACAAACTCCGCTATATCCCGCTTCATACCACTCCTCCAGTAAAGCTGTCTCAAGTCTCTATACATCTTTGTTGTTCCAGGGTGAATGGAGTATCTAGTACAATGTGCCTTATTAAGTATCAACTGAATAAAATCACTAATCCTCGGAACACAAAGGTGACTATCAAACCTCAGAACCCCATCTGAATCTAGAGTAGCCTGACTGGTCTCACCCTGAAAAACCCGATCACGAAGGTCACACAACTGCAGATCCTCAAACTGATGGCTCTGAATCTAATCAATCAAAGTAGAACGAACCTCAACACTGGCGAGAACTCTGCTAGGATCCGATAAGTCAAGCCTAACCAAACAGTTAGCCAATGACTGGTTGTCCAAGGCCAAGGGTCTCTCTGAAACTGAAAGAGAAGCTACGCTATCCATACTCACTGCCTTCCAGCTCAAGGCATCTGCTACCACGTTTGTCTTGCCCGGATAATACAGAATAGTGAAGTCATAGTCCTTCAGTAGCTCAACCCATCTCCTCTGCCTCGAGTTTAGCTCTCGCTGACTCGTGATATACTGAAGACTATGGTGATCAGTGAAGATCTCACAGTGAACTCCATATTGGTAATGCCTCCTGATCTTGAGTGCGAAAACTACCGCTGCCAACTCTAAGTCATGAGTTGGGTAGTTACGCTCGTGAACCTTCAGCTGCCTCGACGCATATGCTATTACTCGACCCTGCTGCAGCAACACACAACCAATACCAAACTTAGAAGCATCACAATACACGGAGAAGCTCGGACCCTCAATCGGCAAAGTCAAAACTGGAGCTGAAGTCAATAAGGCCTTAAGCCTATGAAAGCTATCCTCGCACTGATCCGACCACTGAAATGGGACATCCTTCCTAGTCAGCATAGTCAAGGGTGCTGCTATGGAATAAAATGCCTGAACGAACCGTCTGTAGTAACCTGCTAACCCAATAAAGCTGCGGACCTCAGTAGCAGTAGTAGGTCTAAGCCAATCACAAACCGCAGAAATCTTTCCCGGATCAACCCTAATCCCATCCTTAGACACCACGTGCCCTAGGAATGCAACTGACTCAAGCCAAAACTCGCACTTTGAGAACTTGGCATAAAGTCGATGATTTCTCAAAGTCTGGAGTATAACCCTCAAGTCCTACTCATGCTCATCTCTACTACGCGAGTATACCAAGATGTCATCTATAAAAACTATCACAAATGAGTCCAAATACGGGCAAAGAACCATGTGCATCAAGTTCATAAATGATGCGGGGGCATTAGTCAACCCAAAAGACATCACCAGGAACTCGTAATGGCCATAACGTGTCCTGAATGCTGTCTTAGGGATGTCCTCTGCCCTAATCCTCAACTGATAGTAGCCGGACCTCAAATCAATCTTTGAAAACACGACTGAACCCTGAAGCTGGTCAAACAAGTCATCAATCCTAGGCATCGAATACCTATTCTTCACTGTCACCCTATTCAGCTATCGATAATCAATACACATGCGCATCGACCCATCCTTCTTCTTCACGAAAAGAACAGAGCACCCCAAGGTGACACACTCGGTCTAATAAAACCCTTAGCTAACAGATCCTGGAGCTGCTCCTTAAGCTCCCCCAACTCAGCCGGAGCCATACGGTAAGGAGAAATATAAATGGGCCTAGTGCCCGGCTCTAACTCAATAGCAAAATCAATATCTCTCACAGGTGGAAGGCCTGGCAGGTCGGTAGGAAACACATCAAGAAAGTCTCTAACCACAGGAACAAATTCAGGAGACGTAGGGTCAGCACTAGCATCTCGGACATATGCTAGATAAGCTAAACACCCATGGGAAATCAACTTCCTAGCTCGAAGACAATAGATGATCCCAGACGGTGCATGGCTAATAGAACCCTGCCACAGAACCGGGGATACATCGGGCACAGATATGGTAATGGTCTTGGCATAACAATCCAAAACTGCACGGTGAGGGGTTAACCAGTCCATGCCTAGTATCACATCAAAATCTAGCATATCAAGGATCCTCAAATCACCCCAAGTCTCTGAATCACCAATAGATATCTTACAAGATCTCACAATCCGATCTACTACTAAATAATCTCCTACTGGGGTCGAAACAGAAATAGGAACAGATAATGGCTCACTAGCCAACCCCAAACAAGGCATAAAGTAGGCAGAAACATATGAACAAGTGGATCCAGGATCAAATAAAGCCATAGCAGACTGATGGCACACACAAATCGTACCTGTACTAACATCATTTGAGACCTAGGCCTCTGGTCTCCTAGGGACAGCGTAAAACTGACGACGACCTCCACCTGCCCGACCGCTATCCCTACCACCTGCTCTGCCGTGCGGAGCACCACCTCTACTATGATGACCACCCCCTCTAGCCGGAGGATAAACTGCTCGTAAAGGCCCAGCCAACTGAACTATACCCTGATGAGAGAAATCTCTAGCAAAATGACCAACCACACCACAAGTAAAACAAGCCCCTGATGGCCTACTCGGTCGAGATGAACCAGTAGATCCCGTATGATCACCACGGCCTGATGCCCCAGAAACTGTACCCCTCGAAGACTGGCCACTATAGCCCTGATGGCTGCCCTTACCCTGCTCGAATTGGGTACTACCGAAAGTCTGAAGGGAAGCCTAAACCGGTCGGCTGGACTGACCCTGGTGTTGCTGTGGCTGATAACCCCGGCCCCACTAGCCATAACCTCTACCACCATAATCTGGAACCACTGTAGCCATCCTAATATCGAGGCCTCTTATCTCTGGACCCCTAATCATGTCGCTGTAAGTCCTCCATAGTATGGGCATAGTCTGTGATAGCCTAAAATGACCGACCACTGGCAATCAATATCTCAGCTGGCTGCCTGATTTATGACCTCTAACCCCATACAAATCTGTGAATTCTATCTACCTCGATAGGAATGATCATAGCTCCAAACGGTGCTAGCTGATGAAAACGGGTCTCATACTCTGAGAAAGTCGTAGACTCCTGCATAAGGTGAGTAAACTGCCCCCTGCAACGCTCACGATCACTCTGAGGCAAGAACTTGGCCATAAAGGCCTCATAAAACTCAGACCAGGTAAAAGGAGGTGACGATGGTGGTCTACAAGCAACCTGGGCCCTCCACCATAATTCGCTGGGCCCTCTAACTGATAGGTAGTATAACCAACCCCGTGAGTCTCCAACAAACCCAAATGATGCAACATCTCCTCACAGGTAGTAATAAAGTCATGTGGATCCTGTCCAGAAGTACCAGCAAACCTCGAAGGTGCTAACCTCAAAAACCTACTCAACGCCTTCTGCTCTAACTCTGTCGTAGCTGGGCGAGGAGCAAGAGGCTGTGCAACTGATGGAACCAGAATGAGCTCTGCATGGGGAACCGCAGTAGCAAGCTGCGCTTCTGAACTCTGTGCAACCAGGGCTGCCCCCTGAGCGGATGTCTATTCTATCTCAGAAGGCCGCTCTCCAATCATACCCAAAAGCTGTAATAGTAATCCCCGAATATCTGGAGAATGAGCTGCGGATGGAGCTGGCACAGAAGTGGGTGCTGGAGCTGGTATTGGAGATGATGGTACCTGGGCTGCCCCCTGATCCACATGCTGCTCAGGCTCTATCTCAACTCTAGCAGCTCTAGCATGTGTCGCTGCTCGAGGGCATCCTCGACCCCTAGCTGGAGTGGGAGGCTCATCTCCGCCTGATGCCGATGATCTCGTACGAACCATCTGTGGAAGAATAAAGTAGAACAAATGAGATTTCTAGAAACTTCAAGGGTCCTACGCACGACACAGAAGCAATAAAAGAGTCAAATTTCCTAAAATGTCACTGTAGCCTCCCAAAGATTGAGTACGGACGTCTCCGCCCCGATCCACAAGACTCTACTAGACATTGGCTCCTATACTGATGACACCGGTTAACCTAGAGCTCTGATACCAAGCTGTCACGACCCGATTTCTTGGTCATGATGGCACCTACAACCCCCCTGTAGGTGAACCAATCCCCGTAGCCCAGAACAGTTAGTAATGGGCTACTATATAACAATTAAGCGGAAGAACAACTTATTAAGCAAAAGTAAGGGAACAAGATAAAGAGAATAGATAACAGGAATATATATATACATATGCGGAAACTAAACCAAACCCCAAGACCTGGTATCATAGTATAGAGCCAGAACTATATACATGGAGTTCAAATGATCCAAAACAATATATACAGACGTCTCTGAATGGTAATAGAGTACATAAAGCAAAAGATAAACTAATGCTAAGCTACGATCTCCAAGAGCTCACCCTCAGTCTGAAGTAGTCCCTAACAGATCTCAAAGCACGAATCACATCAATCTAACGGCAATGGCCCACGCTAGGATCTACACCAAAAGATGCAGGGGGTAGGGTAAGCACCAAATACGAAGCATAAGGTACCGAGTATGTATTATAGGCCGACTGGGCATATATAAGATAAAAGCATAGTAACAGACAGAATAGAAGCAAGCAGTCACAGAAATCAACGAAAGGTACATAGGAACTAGCCAGAGGGAAATCAACAGAACCACATGTGAGGCCAGGAAGAAGAATATATACACCATAGGCATAGGTGAAAGTAAGAAACATGGGATCCTGGGATCCTTATGATAACAGTATATACATAATAAGTTCTAGAAATGGACGGTATACTGGTAACCTCAAGTGTAAGAGGAAAAGGGAAAGAGTAATGATAGGCATGCTCGGAGACAGGAATCAAACTCAACTAATCATATCAATCTCAAATCCAAATACCAATAGCCTAGAAGTAACCAATTTCACGCTTAACCATAATAGGGAACGATTCTGTAAGTAAATAGCAAGAGTCTACCTACAGTCCCCAGGCCGCCCATACAACTGAGGAACACAAACAAGTAAAAACAAACCCTCCGGCATCCCATACTACCGGAGCGTACAATCAACAAACAACAAACAAGGGTGGAGCCTTAAATGATGAATGATATGATGCATGAAGATCTCAAGTGAAATGGTATCACTGTATGTACCTCCTCCGGTGCCGATCAGGCCCAGCAGGTAGATTCCATGGAAGAACATTGCCCGTATGCCTATACTCCACCATATACCCTTCCTCCGTCACACGCAGCCCGAAGCCTCAGGCCTAGATGGCAAGGTCCATGGAGGTCCCTGACCCCATACTAAAACTCAGTATCAAAACATGTCATCCTGAAGCAAGTCTAGGTTCAAGATAGAGACCCAGTCTCGAATATGCATGCCCAGACCCTGTCCAGGACTAAAGTAGTGGGAAAATATCTCAAAAACCCCTCCAAGGGTGCCTGGGCATAACTGGTTCTAAACAGTAGAAAGTCATCTCAGGTGCTCGGTCCGATCGAGGCTAAAATCATCTCAAGTAGCATGAAAACTCAACTAGCACCCCGGCCCTGCCTAGTCTAGCGTTAATCGTAAAACTGGTGATATAAATCATAATTTTACCTTCTTTTACCCAAGAATATTTACAAGTTAAATCAAAATATTTCCAATTCATTTCCATAAAAAACGGGCCCCCAGGGCCTTGCAAGGTTTAGAAAATAGTGTCAGTAGGCCCGAAGCCAAAACCATAGTAAAACATGGATAAAACCTCTTTATATGCATGGGAATGGTATGATCAAACACAATAGCTGCCCAGCAGCTCACAATCAACCTATCAATCCTGCACATGCCCATAGCTACTTAGCAAGATTAACCAACCTAGAAGGATAATTCTATGCCCGGGACTCACGGACATTCCCAATATCCCACCTTCTATGTTCCAGAGTCCACAAGGCCTCACAGGACCACAAGGGTAAATAAAACATATCGGCAAGTACTACAAGCATCGGAGGAACAAAAGTAGGCAGACATGAATAAAGCGGTCAAGGTCTGTGGTACCAACCTAATAATCCAACCCAAGGATGCCAGCTAGTACAATTTTATCCAATATATTCTAAGTCTAGGGATTTTAAACCATAACCTACCTGTCGTCCGATGAATAGCTGCTAGGACGACGATGTCCAAGCTCGAACCACTCCAAGAAGCTCCAAAATGACAAAAATACCTTCGGACGAATGTCCGAATGCCCGTAGTTCCTTCACGGAAATTATTCCTTACGTCCTAAGCTTCGCAAACACTATATATACTCAGCTTATACTCACCCAAAAACAGTTCATAATTAAGCTTAAATCGGCAGATTTCCCAAAAGAATCATAACTTAACGAAACGTCTGTAGAATTTCATAAAAACGATCATAAAAGTGCCCCGAGATGGTTACCTTAGAAAACCAATGTAAATATTGAATAAACACCAAGAAATACCAATTCCTATCTTTTGAAACCAGCTCCAAATGTGGTTTATCGAAGGGGAAAATGGCTGCAAAGCGTAGAGGTCGCGTATCTAGGCACGAGGGCAAACTTTAGCGATAGAAATCACCAAAAACGCACCTTGATCACTCAAGAACTCTCTTGGAACCCTCCCTTATGTTTTCTCTCTGTTTCAGAACTGAAATGGCATTTTAGAACGTGAAGTTGAGGCTTTTGATCGATTTTGACCCGACCCGGTTTGCGACTGAGTTTCTGCCAGATAGTCCGCGGTAAAACAATCATAACTTTTTACTCCGAGATTGGTTGGACGTGAGGTTTTATGCGTTGGAAACTATACGCGTAGACCTTCGATTTGGTAGGTCGGGGGACTTCTAACTCTTTATATATTGAGATAAAACCTCTGAGACATTTGACCCAAAGATCAGAAAATTTATTAAAGAAACTTACGATAACTTTTGCCGACTTGCTTGACTTCAAAACTTATCATAAGACCAAACAAACGGCCCGGGCACCAAACTACCAGTCCCGACAAGCCTTAAATGACTTGGGGCCACTACAAACAAGCTCTAACGGTACAAGAAAGGCGAAAATGCATAAATCACCAGAAGGGTCATTACATTTTAGAACCAAAGACAACATGTCCTCTAACTTGGAATGTTCGGGGTTACTTGTGGTCGGTTGATAGAAGGGATTCGCTTTGTTTGGGGGCATATAAGGACTTCGATGGTTATGTTGTTGACCATACCTGTCCTGTTCATTTCTTATCCAACCTTGATTCTCTTCCCTTGGGTGATAGTACTCGGGATGAGAACCCGCCGACACAAAACATAGCTTGCCTTCAACAACATCCATGAGATCTTCATCATTAGCTTTTATCTCCAACTCATTCACGGACTTCACTCCTTTTTCACCAATGACATGATTTTCCAAGATATTGATTTGGTTCATCATTTTGGCCATTGTTTTGTCTTGGATTCCCCCCCTTTTTCTGATCTCATTTGCCAAGATGGATGGGGCTAATTCTGATATTGGAAAATTTGCCTCTTGAGTATACCAAGCTTTGTTACTTTTTTTCATCCGTTCTAAGAAGGCTGAGGCAATGGGAAATCACATATCCATGAAGGTGCCACCTCCAAGGTTGTCGGCCATAGAAACTTTGAAGCAATACATAATTCGATAGCTCATAATTTGGACACAAAACAAGCTTCTTCTTGAAGCGCGACCAATCCTCATATAATAGTTCATACGGTAGTTGCCTGATGTTGGTAATCTCGTCTCTTAGTTTCATCATGCGAGATAGAGGAAAGAATCTCGAAGTGAACACTTCGACCAACTCAGCCCAAGATGTTATAGATCCATCCGACAATTCTTCCAACCACACCGTGGCTTCTCCCATCAAGGAAAAGGGAAATAGGCGCAGCCGAATGGACTCCTGAGAGATGTTTTAAATGATGTATGGTTGGTAAATCTCCCCGAAGTTCTGAATATGCCAGTTGGCGTTTTCATGTGCTGCTCTACCAAATAGACCTTTCATTTAGATTAAGTGGAGCATGGTGCTCATCACATGAAAAATAGCATTTGCTACCGTGGGGGGTAGGTGGATTACACCTACACCCCTTGCATCATAGGCTCAGCTTTTTCGGCATTATTGAGGCCGCCAATGTTCTCATTGTCATCGGCTTCGTTCATAGCTAGCCTGTTCAATCAACCACAAACAACAAACAAAAGTAAAAGAAGCAAGCACTCTCAATGTGACTTCAAAACAATAATAAAAAATAGCTATAAACTCAAGTCCCCGACAACGACGCAATTTTTGATGAATGCTCAAATTGTGCTCTCCAAGTAAGAGGCCACAACGATCGTGCAGCAAAACAAAATTTATAAACCCAACGAGTGTCGGGGTCATACCCAAGGGACTTGGGGTAGCTATATATTAATTGTAATGGATTGAGTTTCAAGGTTACAGTAATAGCTCAAAACATCAAGTAAAAGGATGGGGGAATTCGGAATGTTGTCACAACAATTGCAATTCAATTCAAAAAGCAATAAAACTAAAACAGGTGTACCAAGTTGACTAGATGACTAGGAATGCATATCCGATGGGGCTTTGGTTATGTGATAGGGTGATTATCAATTCATACCTATTCTCGCTTAATGACATGAATATCATTGGTCATGGAAAAGATTTGCTTATCTCTTGATCAACAATCTTATGTCTAATGATCTCGGTTAGAGCATCATTGGTTTGAACAATAAGCAACCAATCTAGGTTGGGGAATTCTTACCATCTCTAGCTTAGACTCTTAAATGGGAGAATCTGATGATAAGAACTATTCCTAGCCTCAAATCTGAGTGGAATCCCAAGTTGCCACTAGTAATTTCACATCCACAACAATGAAATCCTTTCTCGAGCAATCACATAGTCATGTAGTGTAAATTAATGTTTGCAACCACCAATTTTAGTATTAAAACTTGGTGAAATTACTAGACCCATGTCAATTAAGCAAATAGGGATTTCATTTGCTTAACTGTTTGGTTGCCATACCAACACAGTTATTGATTATATACAGAATTTTAATACTTCTGGTAATAAATATTTATTTGCCAAAAAAATATCAAAATTAAAAATGAATTTTAAGTTTTTTAAGAAAATCATCCTTAAAAAAATCTCGTGAACCTCTATTTTTTCTTTAAAATTTTATCCTAATATGTTACTATATCAATGTAATTGTAGATGTCACCTATCAATCAAAGTTGATAGAAACAAAAGAAAGAAAAAAAGGTTCATCAAAAAAAGAAATTAGATTTGAGTTTCAAGAAATTTCCGACAAACACTCCATTTTTTTTGTCAACGATTATACAAATTTATTGATCTAATGGTGTATTTCATTGGCAAAAATAAAAAATTACCATTTTAATTCCTTAATTTCAGATTTTACTCATTCATATATATTTTTTTCATTAATTGCAATTCCTTTGGTTAGTAACTATTAGCATTTGTGATGTATAATGTAGTTTGTTGCTTCTTGTTCTTGAATTCTGACTATGAAACTTATTTGAATAAAAAACAAAAAGAGGTAAGAAGGTGGCGTGGATGATGGTCACTGACGATTGAGTTCTAATGGCTATGGCCGAAAAATTCTGGGGAAAGAGGGGTTGTGTAGGTTGGTTTGGGGTTTGGGGGGGGGGGGGTTAATTAGAAAAGCTTTTTTAATTATTTATTTTATGAAAAAAAAATTCTTTTACTTTTTTTTATATTTTATTTTTTAATTATTATTTTATACCCAAATGCCAAATGTCATCTTTTAATTCATGTCACATCACCAGCGAGTGTAATACACACACTTTGCAATTTTAGGTGATTGTCAAAAAAGTGTATAATAACACAAATTTAAAATTGTTTAAGTGTTCAGCATGTACAAGGCTTACTTGAGGTGTCTAATTAGAAAGTCGTGCCAACTTTAGGGGCTACCGATGATTTCCGCCTTATATAAGGAGTGAAGTATCAAAAATACACCCAAACTATCACTTTTTTTTGAGTTTCATACCTAAACTATTGGAAGTGTGAGTTTCATACCTAAAATATCACTCATTAGTTTGAAAAACACACCTCAACGCTAACTGGACCAAGTGTTTGTATACAAACACATTTAGGCATCTCTGTCCATTAAATATTCTGATGATGTGGCATGACTTTTTTAGCTGACAGGTTATTTTTTTAACCCTACACTCTCTTTTTCTTCTTCATCATCATTTCTCATCACGGTGAATATTTAATTTTTAATCTAATATTAATAATTTATTTAAATTTTGTCAAGATGAATTTTTTTTCATGCAGAGTGCTACGTGACAGAATTTTTTAAATAAAAAAGAGAGTGTAGTGCACACACTATCACATATTAGTTGAGGTGTGTTTCTCAAATTAATGAGTGATAGTTTAGGTATGAAACTCACATTTACAATAGTTTGATATGAAACTCAAAAAAGAGATAGTTTAAGTGTGTTTTTGATAATTCACTCTTATATAAGTGAAAGTTTCAACATGTGTGCTTATTGTCAATTGATTTGAAAATAAGTGTATTTTTGTCATTTAAGTCTATAGTCAATATATGTTGTTTTATGTTACGTGTCTTGCGTCCTATCACTTTCAGTATACACATAGCACCTTGTAATGTCTCCATCTCTTCTCTTTTGTTCTCTCTATCTATCTATTCTCTCCTGTGTGTACGTGTATATGCAAAAAAGAAAGAGCAAGTATAGACTACAATCCCTCTATTTTTTTTCAATGTGTAGAGTTGTTCTATTAGATATTATACCATATTATCTATAATTTTTGTTTTTTCTTTCTTTGTTGGGTTGTATTTTTTTTTTAGGTTCGGCTTTGAGATTATTGTCCATCCTTGATAATTTCTAATGGAAGAAAATTGAATTTGAATTTTGTGTCTCTAATTAGACTTGATTGAGTTACAAGATCTTAAGTGTTTTCTTTTGGACTATGAGAAATTTCATCGTTTTAGGTCTTTGTTAGATCCACAAATTTGAGGTGAAAAGGATTTCCTTTTCTAATATCAGATCAATAGATTTAACAAAAAAGAATAAGATCTAGCAATTTTTTTTCCTTTCTTATAGCAGCAGAAGAATATGAATCACTTTATTTTTTTATGAAGAATCACAAAACTTTATTATTTACATCTCTTGACGATCTCTCCTTTTAAGTAAGTTTTATTGTAACAACCCATTTCCTCATCACCGAATTATCTTAGGTAAAGGCATGAAATTTGTAAATTCATTTTCAATATGAATTTGAGTCCAAATAGCAATTACTTTGTTCATTATAACATCTTAATGCTTTCATGCTAAGATTTGAGCTTTCTAATGCATGTAGATAGACCTGAATCTGATGAAATTATTTGTTCATAGATATCAAGATTAATTATTTAGTGTGAAAGTGCATTAGAGATGAACTAAGGTGTTACAAAATCTCTAGCACAAGGTTGAGTTGAAAGTGTCCTTGTCGATTGAGCTTTGGTAGAAGTTTCTACTAGGGTCAAGTTTATACAAGCAATTCTCCTAGAATATTAAAGGTTACGTGGCCCAAGACCTATCAAATTAAAGGTCTTCAAGTGTTCTTTTCAACGCCATCGATCCCTCATTAATTCGATTCCAGAATAGAATGTTATGACCATTTTACTGAAGGGTGTCTGTGCTTGAAAGTTGGGTGTTGCTATAGCAGAAAAAGATTGTTGTAGCAAGCTCGCTACAATGAACTTTGGGCCGCTACAACAAAGTTCGTCCAGTTTATATGACTATTTTATCGAGTTTTAGGTCATTAACTGAAAATCCTTGTTCTAAAGCCCTAGAGGGGCAATTTTTCCAAGGTTAGGATGAAAATTCTTCGTTGAGGTATGTTCTTCCATCAATTTCTTTATCTATTAATCCAATAACACCTGAGAATCATTAGAATGATCTTTAATGGTAAAATTGTGGGTTAGAACCCTAGGTTCATGAGATTGTGGGAAAAACCTATGGGTTGGGGTAATGTCACCTAGAATTATTTCTAGATTGTAAACTAACCCTTTCTAGCATGAAATTGTTGTTCGAAAGCATGAATTGCAGTGGTTGGAAACTTTGAGTTCAATGAAGATGGGAACTTTAGCATAAATACTTATTAATAAGGGTGCAATTGAAGTAAAAACTCCATTAATTGAGTTAATGTGTGTATTGTAAAATTAGTAATGGTTGAAGACCCTTGAGTAATGTTATAGACCATAAATAAGAGGTAGAAACTAGTGAGTTTAAATTCTCAAAGTATTTCTTTGAAGAGTAAATGTTTAATTACTCTTATAATTGCTTGTTTATTAGATGTTGAACGTTCCGAAGCATGAAGGGAAAGAAAAATTATATGTGGTATAACTTGCTTGTTTCAATAGCTTGACATCGAGGTAGATTATGGTTTATGAGTAGTAAACTTTGATTAGCTAAATATTTACATAGTGTAGAATTGACAGGAGAATGCATGATTAGACCATTGGGTGTGACGTTGGGGTGGATAAAACATAAAATTAATGATTTAAAGATCTAATACGTGTGGTAATATGCTGATATATGTACCCTTTTATGGTGTCATAGGTAGTGAATGACTTTTATGTTGTGTTGTAAAATAAATAAGGTCAATGTGGTTAGTGGTGGAAGGATTGTGTATTCATGTAAAATATAATCTGAAATTAATAATATAATGGTAACCCATTATGTGTGGTGTGGTCAGAATTATATGCTCTCCTTGTTGTAAATTGACCTAGTGTGTTGAGTATGAAGGGGAAAAAGAGAGCAATGTTCTATCATAAAGGTTTGAGAATAACATGGCTAGATACTATAGCATAACCTGTTGTAAGATGACTAAACTAAGGTTACTATCGTATAAGAAATATTGTCAGGCGATCTAATTGTAGTAGATGATTAGGTGTGGAAAGTTTGAGGAGTTAATGGTGTTGTAGATAGCGATGAATGATAGATGTGTAAAAGTATGAATATATGTATGTATTTATATAATTAGAGTATAGACTTAATTTTGGTGTAATGTGCCCTCCTAAAATAGATACTTGATTTATTGGTCTTTGAATATACTTGAATTCGATGAATATGATTTGATAAGGCCTGTATTATAAGTTGTTGATTGGCCTTTGGGCATATTTGTGATTTCATGTGTTGGTTGATGTTGATTGTTTACATGAAATGGTGAATGTTGATTGTTTACATGAAATGGTGAATGTTGAATTTGACTAAGTGTATAGATAATTTGTGTACTTGCATATTGGTGCACTGTATTGATCCTAAATTGATAATTAATTTGAATAATGAGTGTTTTTTTGTTATGCTTTGAATGAATAAATGTACATGTAATTTAGATCGTGTTATATCTGAGAGATAGGACTTGGAACTATCGGTTCATTTGATAGTTGGAGAGGATACAACGAGCCGGTACTAACTTAATATTATTCTATTAATAGTTGGAGCGGGTACTATGAGCTGGTACAAAATTGATTTTGTCACTTATTATGGATCGGGTACCACGAGTTGGTACGGTACTTAGACTCTGATACTTCCCTGCAGGGCATGACTAATTAAATAAAATAAGACCTTTTAGCATGTGTGTACTCCCTTTTATATTAATTTTATCCCATGGTTAGATACAGTGAGTTGGAACTGTAAATAGAAAAAAGAGACTAAAAGTATTGGATAAATTTGTGAAGGTTAGGTGGACATAGATTTTATGTGACATGATTATTGAAAGTCTATTTTCTTACGTTGTGGTGCGGTCTTATGGTTCCTTGTGTGGATCAATCTTGATGTGATAATATGATAATGAAATTATTAATTTCCTAAATGGAAAAGCTTTAATGAGTAAAATTTACCCTTGTGTGAGATTATCGATATGAGCTTTGTATATGCTTATTTGATGGCTTGAATGGCTAAGTGATGACTGAAATGCCTATTTGACGACTTCAATGTCTACTTGGTGATTTTGAACGCGTATATGATGAGCAGAATGTCTAATTGATGACTTGAATGCCTATTTGATGACCTGAATGTATACTTGATGACTATTTATGTTTTAAGTTAATAACTGCATATCCTGTCTGTTGTACATAATTCTCATATTTCTGGGTGATAAACGCTCAAATGTACTCTCTAATTAGGAGGTATCAACGATCTTTAAGAAAAATACATTTATAATTCCCAACGGATGTCGGGGTCGAACCCAAAGAGAACAATGTAATCACGATCGAGCTAATAAAGAATCTAAGCAACATAGGGTGTGGAAAATATTTTATGAAAAACAAGTTGGTTTCTTACTTATTTTCTCATGTTTGGTTGGTGAGTGGAACATATTTTTCAGAAAATATTTTCTATTGTTTTATTGATGAGTGAAAACACATTTTTCAATTTTTTTTTCTGATTAGAGAGTAGAAAATATTTTCTAGGGGGTTTATCGGGGGTTGGGTTGTGGGGGGGGGCTGGGTGGATGGGAGCTGGTAACCAAAAAATTACTAAAAAAATTTTTTGGTGGGGGGGGGGAGGAAGGGACTAAAAATATTACTCTATTTAAAAAATGAATAATTTATTTTTAAAAAAATTTAAAAATTAAATTTTGGGTAGGGTTGGAGTGGGTGGGGGGTGGGGGGAGGGGCTGGGGGCATAGGGTGGGGGTTGAGTGGGATGGGGGGGTGGTTGGGGTACAAAAATATTACTTTTTTTAAGAAATAAATGTATTTTTTTGAAAAAAAAAATTGAGTTTGAGTGGGTGGAGGTGGTAGTGGTGGTTGGGTGTGTGTGTGTGGAAGGGGGGGGTTAAAGTGGGGTGGGTGGATGGGTGAGGCGGAATACAAAAAAAATTACTTTTTTAAAAAAAGTTAGTAGTAATTTATTTTTTAAAGAAAGAATTGAAAGAAAATTAAAAAAAATGGATGTGGGGTGGAGGTCGGGGTGGGGTGAAATAGAAAAAATATTTTTAAAAAATTATCTGAGGTAGAGGTGGGAGGTGGGAGTAGGAGGGTGGAGTGGATGGGATTGGGGTGTCATGAAGGTGCGAACTTGTTTTCCCTACTTTCATTAGAGAAGTCATTTTCCTTATTTTGGAGGAAAATATTTTGTTAAAGAAAATATTTTCCAAATTTTTTTAACAAACCAAACACAAGAAAATTGAAAAATATTCCAAAAAACATTTTCCTCCATACCAAACACACTTTTATTGAAGTTCAATTAACATAAGAAAAGATATCGAAAAGAGGGGTTTTAGACTAAACTAAAAGATAAAAGAAGATCAAACAAAAGATGGATTTTGATCAATGGCATTTGCGGTCCTTTGACCATATTTGTGGTTGTTGACCGGTCAGTTGACTTCCGCATTTGTGGTCCTTTGGCCACATTTGCGGTATCTGAGGCTTGTTTCTCCCTTCAGCTTATTTTTAGCTTTTTTTGTCCAAATTGCTCCAAAGTCTCTACATGAATGAGAATCACCTGAAATATATCAAAACAAGCTATAAGTAGTCTCATATCACCATTAGAGAACGCAAAAGCCTAAGAAAAGAGATGCAGATAAGTGGTAATTTCACCACTTATCAACGCCCCCAACTTAATCTTTCGCTTGTCCTCAAGCGAATCATAACCCAACTCGAATAGACTCCAACTACAAAGCACAAGGACCATCCAATCATTTTCTCAACAAACTTTTCAACTCAAGCACAAAAGACATGATTTCGGTTGGTACTAATAATTAGTCAATCACAAGAGAAAGCACAACATAACAATCCCCTCAATTTCACTAACATATTCAAGAGTTGCAAAAGACTTACAAATATGACCAAGTGACAACAACCAATCCTCAAGAATGACTTAAGATCATTAGCACCAATCATGCTCATTTGATTCCTTTTCAGAAAGTATCAACATCACTGCTATCCTAATTCGCATGCCCTCACAACAAAGAAAGTCCCCAAAATACACTATTAACGATGATAAAACAAGGGATACATGCACAACACTCACACTTACAAAGGACCTCAAGCACGAACAAGTATTAAACCATAAGCTTGACCTTATTTTCATTTTCCATAAACTTAAAAGAAATTTTCCAGAGATCTCAAAGGACTTTTCTAAGCTTGTAATGTAGGCTCGGGGACGGGTAGGATACATATTTTGTGATGACCCTCCATCTCATTTTTCATTTTTCGTGTTTTTTTCTGCATTTCGAGCTTTCCCTTAGCGGCTATAGGTCATTTATGACTTGCCTGAACTGACGGTTCGGTGCTCGGGAAGTCAGTTAGGTCATTATGGCCTTTTTCCTATTTTAGCAATTAAAGTCGGTAAATCTTTGACTTCAGTCAACTTTCTTGGCAAACACGCTCAGAATCGAATTCTGACAGTTTTGTTGGCTCCAGAATGGGGATTTTGGTCTAGTGGGACTATTGTATTGTGTCTGATTGCTTTTGGTTTGGTTTTGTGTGGCTTTGTGTGGCTTTGTGTGTTTTAAAGTCAGTTTGGCTGGTAGGGTTGACTTTGGTCAACATTCGAAGAAGACAGCTTCAGATGGAAATTTTGTCAGCGCCATTAGATCTGGAATGTCGACTTTGGGCTAGAGGGACCTTTGGTTTAGGTCCCGAGGCTTCCAAACTTGTTTTTGGGTTTTGAGTTTCGAGTTGGTTATGGGTATAGGGACAACTTTTCAATAAAACAATCTCCGTTGGGAGTTTCGTCGATTCCATTGAGTTCGAAATGCCATTTTTGGTAGGGTAGCATGGTTGATTTGTGTTCACGAGGTACTGGATGAATCCCGAGGGTCCATCGGAAGATTTTTCGACTTGTGTAAATTGTTGGTTGCTGCATTAAGGTGCAGACCCTTTTGCTCTTCGCGATCGCGAGGATCCCATCGTGTTCAGGATTTCTTGACCATTGCATTTGCGAAGGGTTTCCATCAGGTTCGCGATGTAGCCAGCTTGGATCCGGCTTGGCTTCCTCTTCGCGAACATGGCTCGGGCCATTGCGATCGTGATGGTTGGGCCAGCTATTCCTCTCGAACGCGAGGATCCTGTCGCGAACGCGGGGATCCTGTCGCGATCGCGATGAAGGACCCCTCGAAGTTATATAAAGTTTCCACTTTGTTTTCTCTTTCAAAAATCCGAGAAACACCATAGTTGAGCTCCCAAGCTCCATTCTCCAGCTCCCTTACTTCGGCATCCTTCGTCCGGTAAGTTCCTTCGTCACCCCGCTCCTCCTTCCGTGTTTATTATCGTATTTCCCCTGCTTAAATTCCCTTGTTGTTTATTCCTAAAGTTGGGGTGATCCTTGTTGAAGGCTCATTTTTGGGTACTGCATGCTCTCAAATTCGTGAAATTCCTCTCTGTGATGTGTCCCTCTTATCGAGGTTGATTTCCGCCTTTAAATTTTGAGCTTTTTTCGTTTTAATTCTGTGAATTAGTAGAACTTTGGGATTGTTTTGGGCCCCAAATGGAGCTCCGTTCACGCCCAAACTTTGGACAGGGGTTCCTTAACCCACCGCGAGCACAGTTGTAATTTTTGTTTTCTGTTTCATTATGCGAACCCTGAGAGTCAATTTTCTGACCTGAGTTTTGGCTCGATTATCCATATAGTAATATGGGTGTCATTATTCTCATCTTGACACCTAGTTTATGTTCTTGATAGCGTGACAACTTTTTGAGCATGTTCGGAAGGGTAAGACACATGAGTGATGGTTCATGCTTGCAGTTCAGCCCCGAGGTAGGATACGATTTACCCTTTTGGACTGAGTTAGTTAGATAATGTATATATGTTTGTTACTGGAATACTAGGTTGGATTTTAGATTTACTTTATGCTTGAATCATGTAAATCATGTTAATTGACCATTTCGGATCTTTAGCCTAGCACTGTATGTTATCCTTAGCCTAGGAGCTTGCTTCTTCTGTGTGGCTAGTATAGAATCATTAGATTGTTTTTAGGAGGCTTTAGAGGCAGAATAGAGTTTTTCCATGGTTTTGCATTTATTTCTACTTTACTGCTTTATTCTATCGTTGTGCGTAACTATGGGCCCGAGGCAATGACTAGGATTTGGGTGGAGATCCAGGTTAGTTTCTCTTGGTTTGGAGGGTATTCTTGCCCTGTTTGATCTGATGGCGTGGTTTTTCCTCTGTTTGTGAATATTCATACTCACATTGCATGGCATATCATTGGTACATCATGGATGGTTTTTCAAAGGTTTTTGGTTTGAAATGAGACTTTACTACGATTGTCGAGATTTTTGTACTTAAATAAAAATTACTTTGGATATTACTATGGGATTTTTGAAAGAAAAGGAGAACTACTATTTTATGCATATATTTATAGTTCGATGCAATATTTCAGACCATCGATGCATTATTCCGGGTATTTTACTACTTCACATATATATGCATAGTCTGATGCGGTATTCTGGGCGCCTAATGCGGTATTCCGGGTTTATAGTATATTGTATTCACAAATACATCATCGGTCACCGCATTTCATTTGCTTTGGCACGTGGATTGACTTTGTTTGGCTTGGTGTTGTTTTCCTTTCCTTGTTGGTTTATTGGCATGTCTCTGGCTTTATAACTAGATTTAGGTAGATCCCTGTATAGTTAGCTGCTTTCCTGTAATCTATTTATATATATTATCTTTCTTCTCTTGGTCGGCCTATTATGCCTATTTAGTACCCATTATCTTGGTACTCATACTACACTCTGCATCTCTTTTTCTGATGCAACATCTAGTATGAGCCACCCTCACTGATCTCCTATCGTTCGAGACCTGTTGCTGTTCAAATCGCGGTGAGCTCCCGGCGCTTTGGAGACTTTACATGCTTTCCATCTTTTACTTTCTATCTATATTTTTTATTTTTGATAGACAACATCTTTTGTATAGATACTACTTATTTTAGTTGCTCTTGTACTAGTGACACCAGGTCCGAGTGTGTTCTCGAGTCTGTTTTGTCTCGTTGGTCAGTTTAGGGCCTTCTTTTGTATATTTTGTAAAATGGTATGTATATATGCTATTGGCCCTATCTTTTTGTCATATCTTCTGCTTTCTTTAGTTTAATTATTAATTATTGTCTTCCGCATATTTGGGTTAGACTTGTCTACTTGAGGGGGTTATATAGACGCCATCATGGCCTTGTTTTGGGTTGTGATAGAGTGGTATCAGAGTTCTAGGTTCATCGGTCTTGCCAGTACAAGAGAAAAATGTCTAGTAGAGTCTCGTGGATCAGTACGATGACGTCCGTATCCAATCTACGAGAGGCTATAAGACATTCCTTAAGTATCTTTGAATCCTTATCGTGCTTACTTGATTTGGTCAACTTCTAAGTATCTTTGTTTCACTCTTTCTCAGATGGTTCGGATGAGGTCTACAGGGGGTTAGGACGAGGCCCCTACGCCTGCAGTTAGAGACCCAGCTAGGGGATGGGGTAGAGGTCGACCTAGAGGTCGAAGTATGTCACGACCCGATTTCTCGGTCATGATGGCACCTACAACCCCCGGTAGGTGAACCAATCCCCGTAGCCCAGAACAGTTAATAATGGGCTACTATATAGCAAATAAGGGAATAAGACGAATAAAATAGATAACAGGGATATAAATATATACATATGCGGAAATTAAACCAAACCCAAGACCTGGTATCATAGTACAGAGCCAAACTACATACATGGAGTACAAATAAACCAAAACTATATATACAGATGTCTCTGAATGGTAATAGAGTACATGAAGCAAAAGATAAACTAGAGCTAAGCTCCGATCGCCAAGAGCTCACCCTCAGCCTGAAGTAGTCTTCAACAGATCTCCAAGCACGAATCACAGCGGTCTAACGGCGATAGCCCACGCTAGGATCTGCACCCAAAGATGCAGGGGGTAGGGGTGAGCACCAAATGCGAAGCATAAGGTACCCAGTAGGTATCATAGGCCGACTGGGCACATATAAGATAAAGCGTAGTAATAGACAGTATGGAAGCAAGTAGTCACAGAAATCAACGAAAGATACATAGGAACTAGCCCAGAGGGAAATCAACAGAACCACATATGATGCTAGTAAGAAGAATATACACATCATAGACACAGGTGAAAGTAAGAACAACGCACCTGGGGTCCTTGCAACAACAGTGTATACAAAATAAGTTTACGAAATGGACGGTATACCGGTAACCTCAAGTGTAAGAAGAAGAGAGAAAGAGTAATAATAGGCATGCTCAGAGACATGAATCAAACTCAACTAATCATACCAATGTCATACTTACCAATAATAGAGAACAATTCTACAAGTAAAAAGCGAAAGTCTACCTACAGTCCCCCGGCCGCCCATACAACCGAGGAACACAAACAAGTGAAAACAAACCCTCCGGCATCCCATACTACCGGAGCGTACAATCAGCAAACAGCAAACAAGGGTGGAGCCTCAAACAATGAATGATATGATGCATGAAGATCTCAAGTGCCATGGTATCTCTGTATGTACCTCCTCCGGCGCCGATCCGGCCTAGCAGGTAGGTTCCACGGAAGAACTCTGCCCGTATACCTCTACTCCACCGTATACCCCTCCTCCGGCACACGCAGTCCGTAGCCCCTGGCCCGGATAGCAAGGTCCATGGAGGTCCCAGACCCCATACTAAAACTCAGTATCAGAACATGTATCAAGATAGAGACCCAGTCTCGATATCAAGATAGAGACCCAGTCTCGAATATGCATGCCCAGACCCTGTCCAGGACTAAAAATAGTAGGAAAATATCCCAAAAACCCCTCCAAGGGTGCCCGGGCGTAGCCGAGTCTAAACAGTAAAAAGTCATCTCAGGTGCTCGGTCCGACCGAGGCTAAAAATCATCTCAAGTAACAAGAAAACTCAACTAGCACCCCGGCCCTGCCGAGTCTAGCGATAATCATAAAACTGATGATTTTAAACATAATTTTACTTTCTTGCCCAAAAATCTCCACAAGTGAAATCAACCATTTCCAAATCATTTCCATCAAAAATGGGCCCTCCGGGGCCATGCAAGGTTTAGAAAACAGTGCCAGTAGGCCCGAAGCCAAAACCACAGTAAAACATGGAAAAACCTCTTTATATGCATGGAAATGGTATGATCAAGCACAATAGCTGCCCAGCAGCTTACAATAAACCTATCGACCCTGCATAGGCCCACAGCTACTCAGCAAGCATAACCAGCCTAGAAGGATAATTCTATGCCCGGGACTCGCGGACATTCCCAAAATCCCACCTTCTATGTTCCAGAGTAAACAAGGCCTCACAGGAACACAAGGGTAAATAAAATATAATGGCAATTACTACAAACAACGGAGGAACAAAAGTAGGCGGATATGAATAAAGCGGTCGAGGTCTGTGGTGCCAACCTAATAGTCCAACCCAAGGATGCCCATTAATACAATTTTATTCTATATATGCGGAGTCTAGGGAAATTAAACCATAACCTACCTGTCGTCCGACGACAAGCTGCTAGAACAACGATGTCCAAGCTCGAACCACTCTGAGAAAATCCAAAACTAAATCGGAATCGGATTTGGGCTTGAATAACTTGACGTAGATAATTGATTTTCTACAACAAATTTAATATAACCATAACACTAAATTGGTTCCACCAATTCCCTTCTCTGTAAGCGTATATAGAATCAACGTGAACACCATATGATGAATGCAAATTGATGTTGAAGGAAGTGATATGCATGTTCACAGCAATTCCATTTTGCAATTTGTTGAATAAAACACAAGTGCATGCTGCCAACCAAATGCCACCACTTAGTGATTTACTAGGTGGCCCTCTTCCTCCACGTCCACGTGGAAGTGGAGGTGCCAACACATAAGTTAATTTATCCCGTTATGTAAATATTCGGGTATTGCATAAATTCGTGGTATAATAAATATAATATTTTAAATATACCATAATTGATAAAAAATCATTTCCAATAAAACCTACTATATTATAATAATAATTTTCAACATAGCTAAATTTACTATCACCGTTAAAATATTACAATGTATAAAAACTTTATAAAATAAATACATATACAATTATATCGTATCAAAGATATTTTTCATAAACCTTTAAAATATTTTGAAAAGGCAATAATAATATAATTTTTACCAAATTCAACTTTTAAATAACGTATTTTAAAATACGCACGATTTCGATGCTCAAGAATTATCTCGGGATCCTCTCTTATTTTTTATAACTGTCTCGGAACTGAAATGGCGTCTTAATACGTGAAGTCGAGGCTTAAATAGAGTTTAACCCGACCCGGTTCGCGACCCGGTTCGCAACCCGTTTTCTGCCAGACAGTCCGCGGTAAAACAGTCATAACGTTTTACTCCGAGATTATTTGGACGTGAAGTTTTGTGCGTTGGAAACTAGACTCGTAGACCTTCGATTTGGTATTTTGGGAGACTTCTAACTCTTTATATATTGAGAGAAAAGCCCTGATACATTTGACCCAAAGTTCAGAAAATTTGTTAAAGGTCTTACGATATCTTTTGTCGATTTGCTTGACTTCAAAACTTAAACGTGGAAATGACCGGAAGGGTCATTACAACATCCACTACTAAAAAGGGCTTTCGTACTCGAAAGTCAAGGTCAAGGGGGTACCTAAAGGCTCAAACAGCTGCAGATACTGGGCTCGCATATCTCTCTCGGTCTCCCAGGTAGCCTCCTCAACTGGACGGTGCCTCCACTGAACCTTAACAACCGGGATCTCTCGAGACCTCAATCTCCTGACATCTCTCGCCAAAATAGCTGCCGACTCCTCAATAAAGGCTAAACCCTCACCTAACTGAACTGAATCCCACTGTAACACATGAGACTCATCTGGTACATACCAACGCAGCATCGAAACATGAAATACAGGATGTATAGCTGAAAATATCAGAGGCAAGGCTAGCTGATAGGCAACGCTACCGACCCTTTGAAGAATCTCAAACGGACCAATGTACCTGGGGCTAAGCTTGCCCCGCCTACCAAATCTCATTACGCCCTTCATGGGCGATACACGGAGAAATACCAAGTCACCGACACTAAACTCCAAGGCACGAAGCTTACGATCAGCATAACTCTTCTGCCTGCTCTAAGCTGCCCGAAGTCTGTCCTGAATCACTCGGACTCGGTCAAAGGAATCTCGAAGCAAATCTGTTCTCTGTGGCCTAGCACTAAAACCATCAAACCAACCTATCGGCGATCTGCAATGCCTGCCATACAAAGCCTCAAAAGGTGCCATGCCGATACTCGAATGGAAGCTGTTATTATAAGCAAACTCTGCCAAGGGAACAAACTGATCCCATGAACCTCCAAAGTCAAGAATACAGGCCCGAAGCATGTCCTCCAGGACCTGAATGGTCCTCTCGTACTGGCCATCCGTCTGAGGGTGGAAAGCGGTACTAAGATGAGCCTCTGTACCCAAATCTCGCTGAATAGCCCTCCAGAACTGAGATGTGAACTGAGTGCAACGGTCCGAAATGATAGAAGCTGGGACCCCGTGCAATCGAACAATCTCACGAAGGTAGATCTGAGCTAACCTCTCTGCGCCATAAGAAGTCTGAACTGGCAAGAAATGTGCTGACTTAGTTAGCCTATCAACAATCACCCATATGGAATCAAACCTCTGAGAAGTACGAGGTAAACCAACAACGAAGTCCATAGTAATCCCTTCCCACTTCCACTCAGGAATGGGAAGTCGCTGCATCAAACCACCAGGTCTCATGTGCTCGAACTTAACCTGCTGACAGTTCAAGCACCGAGATACAAATTCCGCTATATCCCGCTTCATACCACTCCACCAGTAAAGCTGTCTCAAGTCTCTATACATCTTGCTGTGCCAGGGTGAATGGATATCTAGTACAATGTGCCTCACAAAGTATCAACTGAATCAAATCACTAACCCTCGGAAACACAAAGGCGACTATCATACCTCAGAACCCCATCTGAATCTAGAGTAGCCCGACTGGTCTCACCCTGAACAACCCGATCACGAAGGTCACACAACTGCTGATCCTCAAACTGACGGCTCTGAATCTGATCAACCAAAGTAGAACGAACCTCAATACTGGCAAGAACTCTGCTAGGATCCGACAAGTCAAGCCTAACCAAACGGTTAGCCAAGGACTGGATGTCCAAGGCCAACGGACCGCTCTGAAACTGAAAGAGAAGCTAGGCTACCCATACTCACTGTCTTCTGACTCAAGGCATCCGCTACCACGTTTGCCTTGCCCGGATGATACAGAATAGTGAAGTCATAGTCCTTCAGTAACTCGACCCATCTCCTCTGTCTCGAGTTCAACTCCCGCTGACTCGTGATATACTGAAGACTACGGTGATCGGTGAAGATATCACAGTGAACTCCATATAAGTAATGCCTCCAGATCTTGAGCGCGAAAACTACCGCCGCCAACTCTAAATCATGAGTGGGGTAGTTGCGCTCGTGAACCTTCAGCTGCCTCGACGCATATGCTATTACTCGACCCTGCTTCATCAACACACAACCAAGACCAACCCCAGAAGCATCACAATACATGGAGAAGCTCTGACCCTCAACCGGCAAGGTCAAAACTGGAGCTGAAGTCAATAAGGCCTTAAGCCTCTGGAAGCTATCCTCACACTGATCCGACCACTGAAATGGGACATCCTTCCTAGTCAGCATAGTCAAGGGTGCTGCTATGGAAGAAAATCCCTCAACGAACCATCTGTAGTAACCTGCTAGCCCAATAAAGCTGCGAACCTCGGTAACAGTAGTAGGTCTAGGCCACTCACAAACCGCTGAAATCTTTCTCGGATCAACCCTAATCCCATCCTTAGACACCACGTGCCCTAGGAATGCAACTGACTCAAGCCAAAACTCGCACTTTGAGAACTTGGCATAAAGCCGATGATCTCTCAAAGTCTGGAGTATAACCCTCAAGTGCTGCTCATGCTCATCTCTACTACGCGAGTATACCAAGATGTCGTCTATAAAAACTATCACGAATGAGTCCAAATACGAGCCAAGAACCCTGTGCATCAAGTTCATAAAGGCTGCGGGGCATTAGTCAACCCAAAAGACATCACCAGGAACTCATAATGGCCATAACGTGTCCTGAATGCTGTCTTAGGGATGTCCTCCGCCCTAATCCTCAACTGATGGTAGCCAGACCTCAGATCAATCTTCGAAAACACGACTGAACCCTGAAGTTGGTCGAACAAATCATCAATCCTCGGCAACGGATACCTATTCTTCACTGTCACCCTATTCAGCTGCCGATAATCAATACACATGCGCATCGACCCATCCTTCTTCTTCACGAAGAGAACAGGAGCACCCCAAGGTGACACACTAGGTCTAATAAACCCCTTAGCTAACAGATCCTGGAGCTGCTCCTTAAGCTCCCTCAACTCAGCAGGAGCCATACGGTAAGGAGAAATAGAAATGGGCCTAGTGCCCGGCTCTAACTCAATAGCAAAATCAATATCTCTCTCAGGTGGAAGGCCTGGCAGGTCGTTAGGAAACACATCGAGGAAGTCTCTAACCATAGGAACAGACTCAGGAGAAGTGGGGTCAGCACTAACATCTCGAACATAAGCTAGATAAGCTAAACACCCACGGGAAATCAACTTCCTAGCTCGAAGACAGGAGATGATCCCAGATGGTGCATGGCTAGCAGAACCCTGCCGCACAACCGGGGATACACCAGGCACGGCTATGGTAATGGTCTTGGCATAACAATCCAAAACCACACGGTGAGGGGATAACCAGTCCATGCCCAGTATCACATCAAAATTTAGCATATCAAGAATCATCAAGTCTCCCCAAGTGTCTGAATCACCAATAGATAACATACAGGATCTCACAATTCGATCCACTACTAAAGACTCTCCTACTGGGGTCAAAACAGAAACAGGAACAGATAATGGCTCACTAGCCAACCCCAAACAAGGCACAAAGTAGGCAGATACATATGAACAAGTGGATCCAGGATCAAATAAAGCCATAGCAGACTGATGGCACAAAGAAATCGTACCTATAATCATAGCATCTGAGGCCTCTGCCTCTGGTCTCCTAGGGACCGCGTAAAATTGACGACGACCTCCACCTGCCTGACCGCCATCCCTACCACCTGCTCCGCCACGCGGAGCACTACCTCTACTCTGACGACCACCCCCTCTAGCCGGGGGCTGAACTACCCGTAAAGGCTCGGCCAACTGAACTGTACCCTGCTGAGGGCAATCTCTAGCAAAGTGACCAATCGCACCACAAGTAAAACAAGCCCCTGAAGGCCTGCTCAGTCGGGATGAACCAGCAGATCCCGTATGACCACCGCGACCTGATGCCCCAGAAACTGTACCCCTCGAAGGCTGGCCGCCATAGCCCTGATGGCTGCTCTGACCCTGCTCGAACTGGGTACTACCGAAAGTCTGAAGTGAAGCCTGCACTTGTCAGCTGGACTGACCCTGATACTGCTGTGGCTGATAACTCCGGCTCCATTGGCCAAGACCTCTACCACCATATCTGGAGCCACTATAGACACCCTGATGTTGAGGCCTCTTATCTCTGGACCCCTGATCATGTCGCTGTAAGTCCTCCACAGTGCGGGCATAGTCTACAATGGCCTGGAAAGACCGACCACTGGCAATCAATATCTCAGCTGGCTGCCTGATCTCTGGCCTCAAACCCCATACAAATCTGCGAATCCTGTCAGCCTCGGTGGGAATGATCATAGCTCCGAACGGTGCTAGCTGATGAAAACGGGTCTCATACTCTGAGATAGTCGTAGATCCCTGCATAAGGTGAGTAAACTTCTCCCTGCGACGCTCATGATCACTCTGTGGTAGGAACTTGGCCATAAAGGCCTCATAAAACTTAGACCAGGTCAAAGGAGGTGACGACGGTGGTCTACAAGCAACCTGAGCCCTCCACCATAACTTCGCTGGGCCCTCCAACTGATAGGTAGTATAACCAACCCCGTGAGTCTCCAACAAACCCAGATGATGCAACATCTCCTCACAGGTGGTAATAAAGTCATGTGGATCCTGTCCAGAAGTACCCGCAAACCTCGGAGGTGCTAACCTCAAAAACCTACCCAACTCCTTCTTCTCTGAATCTGTCATAGCTGGGCGAGGAGCAAGAGGCTGTGCAATAGATGGAACCGGAATGACCTCCGCACGGGGAGCCATAGTAGCCGGCTGCGCTCCTGAGCTCTGTGCACCCAGGGCTGCCCCCTGAGCGGATGTCTGCGCTACCTCAGAAGGCCACTCTCCAATCACACCCAAAAGCTGTAATAGTAACCCCCAAATATCTGGAGACTGAGCTGCGGCTGCAGCTGGCACAAAAGTGTGCACTGGAGCTGGTACTGGAGCTGGCGCTGGAGCTGGCACTGGAGCTGGTGGTACCTGGGCTCCCCCCTGAACCACATGCTGCTCGGGATCTATCTCCACGCTAGCAGCTCTAGCAGGTGCCACTGATCGAGGGCGTCCTCGACTCCTAGCTGGAGTGGGAGGCTCATCCTCGCGTGCTGTCGATGATCTCGTACGAACCATCTGCGGAAGAATGAAGTAGAACAAATGAGATCTCTAGAAACTTCAAGGGCTATACGCACGACACAGAGGCAATGAAAGAGTCAAATTTCCTAAAATGTCACTGTAGCCTCCAAAAGATTGAGTACGAACGTCTCCGCCCCGATCCGCAGGACTCTACTAGACATTGGCTCCTATACCGATGACACCGGTGAACCTAAAGCTCTGATACCAAGTTGTCATGACCCGATTTCTCGGTCATGATGGCACCTACAACCCCCGGTAGGTGAACCAATCCCCGTAGCCCAGAACAGTTAATAATGGGCTACTATCTAGCAAACAAGGGAATAAGACGAATAAAATAGATAACAGGGATATAAATATATACATATGCGGAAACTAAACCAAACCCAAGACCTGGTATCATAGTACAGAGCCAAACTACATACATGGAGTACAAATAAACCAAAACTATATATACAGATGTCTCTGAATGGTAATAGAGTACATGAAGCAAAAGATAAACTAGAGCTAAGCTCCGATCGCCAAGAGCTCACCCTCAGCCTGAAGTAGTCCCCAACAGATCTCCAAGCACGAATCACAGCGGTCTAACGGCGATAGCCCACGCTAGGATCTGCACCCAAAGATGCAGGGGGTAGGGGTGAGCACCAAATGCGAAGCATAAGGTACCCAGTAGGTATCATAGGTCGACTGGGCACATATAAGATAAAAGCGTAGTAATAGACAGAATGGAAGCAAGTAGTCACAGAAATCAACGAAAGATACATAGGAACTAGCCCAGAGGGAAATCAACAGAACCACATATGATGCTAGTAAGAAGAATATACACATCATAGACACAGGTGAAAGTAAGAACAACGCACCTGGGGTCCTTGCAACAACAGTGTATACAAAATAAGTTTACGAAATGGACGGTATACCGGTAACCTCAAGTGTAAGAAGAAGAGAGAAAGAGTAATAATAGGCATGCTCAGAGACATGAATCAAACTCAACTAATCATACCGATGTCATACTTATCCATAATAGAGAACAATTCTACAAGTAAAAAGCGAAAGTCTACCTACAGTCCCCCGGCCGCCCATACAACCGAGGAACACAAACAAGTGAAAACAAACCCTCCGGCATCCCATACTACCGGAGCGTACAATCAGCAAACAGCAAACAAGGGTGCAGCCTCAAACAATGAATGATATGATGCATGAAGATCTCAAGTGCCATGGTATCTCTGTATGTACCTCCTCCGGCGCCGATCCGGCCTAGCAGGTAGGTTCCACGGAAGGACTCTGCCCGTATACCTCTACTCCACTGTATACCCCTCCTCCGGCACACGCAGCCCGTAGCCCCTGGCCCGGATAGAAAGGTCCATGGAGGTCCCAGACCCCATACTAAAACTCAGTATCAGAACATGTATCAAGATAGAGACCCAGTCTCGATATCAAGATAGAGACCCAGTCTCGAATATGCAAACCCAGACCCTGTCCAGGACTAAAAATAGTAGGAAAATATCCCAAAAACCCCTCCAAGGGTGCCCGGGAGTAGCCGAGTCTAAACAGTAAAAAGTCATCTCAGGTGCTCGGTCCGACCGAGGCTAAAAATCATCTCAAGTAACAAGAAAACTCAACTAGCACCCCGGCCCTGCCGAGCCTAGCGATAATCATA
>QJPP01004486.1:0-22944 GCA_003996215.1 Jaltomata sinuosa
CGCCATGAACTTGACACTGATAACACTTTTGTACATATAGGATGCTATCCCTCTCCATAGTCATCCAAAAGTATCCAACTCTCAAAATCTTCTTTGCCAAAGTGAATCCGTTCATGTGGGGTCCACATGTCCCTGCGTGAACTTCCTCTAACAGTCTTGTCGCTTCTGTTGCATCGACACACCTTAGTAATCCCAAATCCGGGGTTCTCCTGTACAGGATTTTGCTGTTAAGGAAGAAATGATTGGCCATTCTCCTTAAAGCCCGCTTCTGCTTGCTACCGGCATTTTCCAGATATTCTCCTGCTTCGAGCAACCTTCTAATATCATGGTACCATGGCTTTCCATCAAACTCTTCATCTACGTGAAAACAGTATGCGTGCTGGTCACGTATCTCCACTTCAATAGGGTCGATGTAATTCTTATCCGGGTGTTGGATCATTGAGGAAAGAGTAGCCAAAGCATCAGCGAACTCGTTTTGAGCCTGGGGGACATGTTTAAACTCAATCTTTGTAAACCTTTTGCTCAGCTCCTTTACACATTCCAGATAAGGAAGGATCTTGACATTCTTGGTGGCCCATTCTCCTTGTACCTGATGAACCAATAGGTCAGAATCACCTATTACCAAAAGCTCTTTGATGTTCATGTCCACAACCATCCTAAGTCCGAGAATACATGCTTCATATTCTGCCATGTTGTTTGTGCAAGGGAATCTAATCTTGGCTGAGATTGGGTAGTGCTGACCCGTTCTTGAAACCAAAACTGCTCCGATTCCGACTCCTTTGAAATTCGATGCCCCATCGAAGAACAATCTCCATCCATCATATGACTCTGAGATGTCCTCCCCTGCAAAAAACACTTCTTCATCGGGGAAGTAAGTCATGAGCGGTTCATAATCTTTATCCACCGGATTTTCTGCGAGGTGATCAGCCAAAGCTTGTCCTTTGACGGCCTTCTGTGTCACGTACACAATATCAAACTCACTCAGCAAAATTTGCCACTTTGCTAATTTCCCCGTAGGCATCGGTTTCTGAAAGATGTACTTGAGTGGATCCATTCTTGAGATCAAGTACGTGGTGTATACCGACAGGTAATGCCTCAATTTTTGCGCAATCCAAGTCAAGGCGCAACACGTTCGTTCTAACAAGGTATATCTTGCCTCGTATGGTGTAAACTTCTTGCTCAAGTAGTAAATAGCTTGCTCTTTCTTTCCCGTGTCGTCGTGTTGTCCTAACACACATCCAAATGCTCCATCCATGAGGGATAGATACAGTAGCAATGGCTTTCCGGGCTCTGGTGGAACCAATACTGGCGGGTTGGACAAGTACTCCTTGATTCTATCAAAAGCTCTTTGGCATTCCTCCGTCCATTCTGTGGCGGCATCCTTCTTTAGTAACTTGAATATGGGTTCACATATCACTGTAGACTGAGCTATGAAACGACTGATGTAATTGAGTCTTCCCAAGAAGCTCATCACATCCTTCTTGGTCCTTGGGGGAGGTAACTCTTGAATCACTTTGATTTTTGATGGATCCAATTCTATGCCTTTCCTGTTGACGATGAATCCCAGTAGCTTTCCGGCGGGAACTCCGAATGCGCACTTTGCTGGATTCAATTTCAAATTGTATCTCCGCAACCTCTCAAAGAACTTCTGTAAATCCCCTAGGTGATCTGAACTCTTCTTGGACTTGATAACGACATCATCCACGTACACTTCAATCTCCTTGTGAATCATATCATGGAAGAGGGTAGTCATGGCCCTCATATAGGTTGCGCCAGCATTTTTGAGTCCAAATGGCATCACCCTATAGCAATATACTCCCCATGGAGTGATAAATGCCGTTTTCTCTGCATCATCCTCATTCATCAGTACTTGGTGATATCCTGCAAAGCAATCGACAAACGATTGCAACTCATGCTTTGCACAATTATCGATGAGTATGTGAATGTTTGGAAGAGGAAAATTATCCTTGGGACTAGCTTTATTTAGATCCCGATAGTCTACACATATCCTGATTTTCCCGTCCTTTTTTGGCACTGGCACGATGTTGGCCAACCATGTGGGGTAATTAGTAACCCTCACAACATTTGCCTGGATCTGCTTAGTTACCTCCTCCTTAATTCTTAAACTTAAATCAGGCTTGAACTTCCTAGTCTTTTGCTTCACAGGCGGGCAGGAAGGATCAGTCGGAAGCTTGTGTGAGACGATATCAGTGCTTAATCCTGGCATGTCATCGTAGGACCAAGCAAACACATCAACATATTGCTTGATTAATTCAATCAATTCTCGCTTTCTTTCATCTTCCAAGTGTATGCTGACTCGTACTTCTCTCACCATTTCTTCATTTCCCAAGTTGACAACCTCGGTTTCCTCCATGTTGGGCTTTTTCTGACTTTCAAGTTGTTCGATCTCCTGAGGTAGATTTTCAGGCATCATGCTTTCATCGTATTCTTCATAGTCCTGCTCATGACTCGCACTTTGCTCAATGGATTCGTTACATGTCATAACCGTTGTACGATGATTTTTACTAATATTAGCGCCGAAAAGTATGAAAGGTGAGTGAAAATAAATAGTTATTTTAAACAATCGAAAGATGAATTTTAAGAAAAATAAAGACTTTTTATTAAAAAGCAGTCTGGCTTTTCAGAAGAGGCAAGTAGCAAAAAGGGCTTAGGCATGATTCAAGCCTCAATTGATCATGCAGAAACATTTTGAAATAAAACTACTTTTCCACACTACCAGGACTCTTGTCGAAACAGGGACGGGCTGATGGTCCAGTTCTGCAAGACTTCTCCAGGCTCGGCATCACGGATGGTCAGCTTCTTGATGTCTTTCTCCAGTCCATCGTTGGTCATGGCCACGAATAGATTTCCTATTCCCTCAATGACGTCTTCATCAACTGCTTCATCTGGGATTAGGACTTGTCCTGGCACGAACACTACTGCCCCAAACTTTGCACTGTGGACTCCTCCTGAAGCAGGCTTATACCCTAGCCCGGCGGTACCTTTCTGATGTTTTAGCTGGATTGGTTCAATTATACCGTCAGCCTTAGGTCCGAGCCCTGTCTTTGGTTTATACCCATATTTCAACATCTCTGACGCAACCATCTTCGCTGCTCTCGACATCTCCATCTTTACAGGCTCTACCTTCTCATCAATTCTTACGGCTTGCATGATCTCCAGAGCATGGAAAGCGGCTCCATCCAATTCTTCGATGATTGGAACAGAATTCACCGAATAGATGGGGTGACTGAGCTCCCCGTGAATGGTAACTTCGGTGCAACCCCACTCGAACTTCACACACTGATGAAGCGTGGAGGGAACTGCTCTTGCCATATGGACCCATGGCCTTCCTAGTAACAAGTTGTAGTTGGACGTAACATCCATCACTTGAAATAAGATGGGGAATTCAGCTGGACCCACTTGCAAGGTGAGATAAATTTCTCCAATGACACTTCTCTGCGCGCCATCAAAAGCTCTCACCTTCACACGACTTTCCCTTATCTCTCCCATATTCACACCTAAATCTCTCAGTGTGGTGAAAGGACAAATGTTGCATCCAGAACCGCCGTCGATCAAAACTCTAGTCACGATCTTATCGCAGCACTTGACAGCAATGTGAAGTGCTTTGTTGTGGCCAACACCTTCTGCTGGTAATTCATCATCATGGAAAGAGATTTTGTTCACTTCCACCATTTCCCCAATTGTTGCAGCCAATGTGTCACTTGTAGTTTCTTTTGGTACGCTAACTCCGCTCAGAACTTGTACCAAAGCATTCCTATGGGCTTCAGAACTCATTAGCAAGGACATAATGGAATTTGGGCTGGTGTCTTCATTAGTTGTTCCTCGATTGAGTAACCTTTAGACTGCATCTTCTTCCAAAATTCTGTGGCTTCTGCATCAGTAACATTCTTCTTTGGATTTTGTTCTTTCCCGGGAACCCCTCGATTTAGATCCTCCGGGGCATAACACCTTCCCGACCTGGTCATTCCGTGAGCCACAGCAGCGTCTATCATCTTGCCTTTGGCTTCCGTCCGATAGTCCCATGGGACTGCTTTAGTGTCATAGTCAGGTTTTCCAGTGGCTATAGTGGTTACCACAACTCTCGGCAAGTAGGTTTGAATAGTCAAAGGCTCTCTCAGCTGAACTGTGATAAAAGGTTGCGCTGGAGATGTGGCGGCAACTTCTTCTGTGCCCCAGGTAGGCACGATATTTCCTTCCGGGTCATATTCTTCCTCTAGGGTAATCATGTTGACTCCTCGATTATCATGATCTGGTAGAGGATTGTTGTTCACATTTGGAGGAGCATTGGTGCATTTAATTACTCTCTTTCTGATAAGAGACTCGATCTGGTTCTTCAAGCTAAAACACTCCTCCGTGTCATGTCCTTGGATTCCCGAGTGGTATGCACATCGCTTATTTCCATTGAAGCTTTGTGGTATCGGATCAGGGATTCTTCCCTCAATCGGCTGCACCAAACCTGCTACCCTCAACCTTTCAAATAATTGAGCCAAAGGCTCGGCAATAGGAGTGTAGGTGCGGGTATTTCTGGCTTCAAAATTAGGACGTGGTCTTGGTGCATATGCTGGCCTATTTTGGTGAACTGGAGCTTGGACAGGGGCATACGGCTTCGGTGGATTTTGGTGTGCTGGAGCTCGAGGTGGATTATAGTGTGGCTGGGTACTATATACTGGAACATGTGCGATAATTTGGGAGTTGTTAGGGTATCGGTGGGATGATCCTCCGTGCTGGTAGTAAGGTGTGACGGCTGAGATGTCTTCCTTCTTCTTCTTGATACCACCAATGGAACCTGACTGTATGGCCTTGCTTGCGGCTTGTAGTGCGACCATAGACTGAATTTTCCCAGACTTAATACCTTCCTCAATAAAGTCTCCCATCTTGACCAAGTCAGCGAACTTTTGGCCCATCATTGACATCATTTTGTCGAAGTAGACGCCTTCCTGAGCTCGGATAAAGTATTTAGAGAGTTCATTTTCGTCAAGTGGGGGCTGGATCCGAGCAGCCTCGGTCCTCCATCTCCATGAATATTCTTGAAATGATTCAGATGGCTTCTTTTGTATGTTAGCAAGTGAGAATCTGTCTGGAGTGATTTCGGTATTAAACCTGAAATGACTCATGAAATCTTCGGCCATTTCTTGCCAATCACGCCATTTGCGAGGGTCTTGGCGAGTGTACCAAGTCATAGCTTCTCCCGACAGACTTTGAATGAACAGTTTCATCCTCAATTTCTCGTTCCTTCCTACGCCGACCAGCTTGTCGCAATAGGCTCTTAGGTGTGCGTGGGGATCGCCTTTTCCATCAAATACATCAAATTTTGGTGGTTTGTACCCGACCGGCATATCGATGTCTGGGTGGATGCACAGGTCATCATAGTCCAGACTCTCGGTTCCCCTGGTAACTTGCATGCTTTTAAAAGCCCTTTTCAAGCTTTCAAGTTGAGCTGCTATCGACCTATCTTCATTTGACCGGACTTCCCTCTCCAATCCTACGTACTGATCGACCTCATATGGTACTTTGACAGCCGTGGATGTTGCGAAAGTAGGGGCTTCAGTAGCATATACCGGTGGAACAGGCATTTCACAAGTGACATATGCCTCCGGTATGTGCTGCATTGTTGGGTGAATTGGAACAGTGAAGTTCTGCGTAGGCAAGGAAAGATTAGGTGCAGCCCTAATGGCGGGCGGATGAGCAAGTAGATCTTGAGCATAAGCGGGAACAAGTGGTGTTTGCTTAGGCGCGTTTGTTAAGTCGGCGGGAGTGACCGGCCGCAACTCAGCATTTGGAAATTGGAATTGAGCGGGGAAGGTAGCAGCTGTAAGCTTAGTCAAATCCCGCACTTGGCGTAGTTCTTCTTTCAAGATTTCGATTTCTTGTGCCATGTTGGCCATTTGTTCGTCGTTTTGAGTGTCCATCGGTTTTCGAGAACTTTCGGCGCCATCTACTGGTACCATCGAGGCGTTGTTAGATTCTTCGCTCATTTTTCCCTTAGATCGGAGGTTGTATTGCGATTCCGCCAGTTTGCAAATCGACACAAATCAACTTCTTTGGGGGGTTTATAATAAACATAAAGAAAAGAAAGGAAAGAAAAAGGAAACTATGTTAGTTTGGGAAATGTTGGAATATATAACAAATATATACGCCAAGTTGGCGATATTCACACAAAAATGCGTCCTAATATGGAGCCTCGTTTTGCCAGAGGTAGGCCTACGCTGCATACAATTTGATATAAATGATCCATTTTGAACACATTTAGGATTTGAGATAAACATGACTTTCATTAAGCAAAATGTGGTCTTGAAAGTTTACAATAGATAGGCTGATGGGAGCCTGAAAAATGAAAGACATGGGATGGCCACTAGGGCGTACAAAGGGATGGGCCATGAGGCACCTTTAGGGAATATGAAAGGTACAATGGGAAAGGATAACCTAGGGCCATGTAGGACCGTCATCACTATCGTCCTGTGGTGCTGGATGATACTCTGGAGATCCAGCGGAATGATGATACCTGGGCTCTGAGTCTGTCTCCATCATCCCTCCATCGTTAGGATCATAAACATTGGAGCCGGTCTCAGAAGCCTCCTCAGGATCTTCTTCCGGATCCTCCTCCTCAGGGTCTTCTTCCGGATCCTCTTCCAAGTATTCCTCCATTTCTTCCTCCGGATCTTCTTCTGGATCCTCGGGATCTTCTTCTGGCTCCTCCTCTGGATCTTCTTCTGGATCCTCGGGATCTTCCTCTACCTTTGTTATCAAGTAGTTGACAGAGTCTGGGACAATCTGGTTGTACATTGGTGTTGTGATCTCCATGCGGGGAAGCACCTCTTCCCTAACCCATCTGGCCCACCGGACATCTGCCAAATCCCTGAATCCTTCTGCACTCGGTTGAGCCAAGTGGCTCACGGTCGTTCTCCAAGCGTAGTATTCCGGCGTACACCATTTGTCTCCTTCCATGTACAATGTGATCATATAATCCCATTCAGCCTGCAAGTTCATCATTTGTACCGCCGATATCGCGGCACCATAACTGTCCTCATATAACGCCATGTTTGACCACAAAGGTATGTCCTGGACCAAGCCGAACTGTCTTAAAACACGGAGAGGCGCATATGGCTGGATGCCTCCTAGTCCTATCAACTCGATGAAATACAAGTATCGAGCTCTGATGAAGGCCAATCCTGTCATCCAGGGATATCTCCACTGGATGAAATCTCCGGTAAGGTTGGTCAAGAAGGTGCGCCATTCTTCTTCTCCGGTGGGTGCATATGTCCAATATCTCATGCGCTCCTTGTGAGTCTGAATCCTGTTACGGGCATCGATACAGTAGTCCATTTGTGGGTGGCGGCGGTAGAAGTGTTCTACAGCCCAAATTTGCAATAGCAAATTGCAGCCTCCAAAGAAGTTGTGCCCTCGTGTGCATGCGGACAGCGACCGAAACATCTCAGCAAGGATCATGTGTACCAAGGTAAGTCTTTGCGGCTCTGCAAAGACGTTCATCACTATTGGCAGGATATTGAGGTCGATGCAATGAAACCTCATCGGGAAGATCATAGTTCCCAAAAAAGCTAACACAAAGACCTTCGGTCGCATGTATACCCACTGTCTGCGGGTACAGGCGAATTCACCTTGGTGTTCGTCAAAACTCTCGAGACGACCGTATCTTTCGAAGAGGTAATCCAACTTCACCTTTCCTCCTTCCACATTTCTCAGTGATGGAAAAATGTGTAATCCTAACAGCCTCAGAAAGTCTGCCTTCTTTATGGGTGATGGGAGTACCGGCACTCGTTCCCTTAGTGGTAGTTCAGCAAAATTACTAATCTCCTCCAAGGTAGGAGTGATCTCGAAATCCAGAAATTTGAAGGTCACAGTGGTTGGGTCCCAGAATTCCATTAATAAAGTGGTGAGGGTTTTGTCAGCTTGGATCCCCATAAGCGACAGCAAAGCCCCCAGCTGCTCCCGTACCTCACCCCCATGCGCTACGCGGATGTTTCGCCACCACTTTTTTAGGTTGTCAGGTGCTGAGATAACCATCTGGATGTTTGGTAAGTTTTGGTTGATATTCATCTGAAAGAAAAAGGTAAGGGGTATGATAAGTTTGTTTATCCCAAATCCATTATGTGTTTTAGTTTGGATCATTTACATCAATCACACACAAAGTATATGTCGTTGGGTTTTATGAAAAACCCGTTGACAATAAGGGTGGTTCCCTAAATGCAGTGTCAATCCCCGGGATCGTCCTGCCTAAGTCTATGCAACATGACCTGTTTCTAGAATAAGAATATTTTCCTAGATTTGAGAGTGGACTGAATAACTGCGAGACGGCACACTAACCTAAATGCACCGACCCTGAAACTAAGGAATCCAAAAGAAGGTTTGGGAGGGCATAAAACCCTCCGCGTGTACCACAGTGTGTGAAATGTGTTCGGCCAAAGACTCGATAGAGAAATGCAAGTGAGAAAGCAGTAACAAGTAGTGTTTATCAATCAAACAAAGAGCGCAAGTTTGGATTTGGCTTGCGTCCTTTCAAACAAAGAACGATATAAATAAAGCAAATAATGTACTGCAAATAAACAAATATTCCAAATAACATTCATAAACTAAGCATGCTAAGGTAAAAACATAAGTTAAAATCCCCAGCAGAGTCGCCATGCTGTCGCGCCCTATTTTGAACTGGCCAAAATATGCTTGCAACATCCGGCTCTTTCTGCCTTTGTTTTGGAAAAGGGTTTAGAGTCGCCACCTAAATTTTAGGAAACTTAGGAAACCATTTTGTATGTAAAACTCTGTTTTTAGTCTGCGAAAACGTTTGAGATTCTGGGTAAGAGTTTTGGTTACTCGAAGGGAAGGTGTTAGGCACCCTTCAGAGCCTATCCGAAGATAGTCCTTAAACTCAATTTAGAAAAAATATTTGGGAAAGTTATTTGCTCATTATTTGCTAAAAGGTGATAAAAACATGGTTTATTAATTTAAAGAAAAACTCAAAGTATATGACACATGCCACTACAATAGGCAAAAATATAAAATATACTTATGGTAAAAAAGATGAAACATATGTACGTATATGTCAAAATATATGAAAGCTTAATAGCAATACTTTTATCGTAATTATAATTAAAGTATGCAGAACTTTATGATTTATAAGAATATATACTTAAAAAGGGCTATGTAAAAGAAATGAGAATGTTATTTATACAAATATACTTTTTGTAAAGTAAGAAATATATATGGTTTTAGAGTTTTGGGAAAAGTTTATGACATGTTTATTAAAAGAAAGTAAAGGTGATGTATGTATGTTTAAAATACAAGGAATCATATGAAAAAGTTTATTATTTTAAAGAATTTGGACAAGTAAAAAAAAATGTAGGAAATAGGTATACCGGTAATAGAGAAAAAGCTATAAAAGAAAAATCATATTTGTTTTGGTAAATGTATTTCATGTAAAGAATAATTTGAAGACTTGAGTAGAGAACGAAAATTATTTGTTTTCATGTAAAGGAGACTTTTATTCATAAGGTAAAAAATGAACATGCATTGAATATGAGAGAAAATATTATGTACGTAAATGCAATTGTGATAAAATAATATATGTTTAATTTAAGTAGGAAGAATGAGTAAGTAAAAATATAAATATATATACCTTGTAGTAGATAGCATATGACATATATATACCTTGCGTTTTGAGGCCTTAAAAAATCTGAAAATCTCAAAATATATATATATAGAATATAGCAAAATAGTTGTAAAATATTGGGGTTAGAATAAGAGAATAAACGAGTTATTAATAAATATAAAGGAGACTTGCCTAAATTAGATAAGCATTCTATAGTTTAAAGCCTAAGAATGACTAAATATTCGTTTAAAATATATTGAATCGCTACTTAATATTTTTTGAAAATCTACCGCGAGTTATTTGGAACAAGTTTTTTTTTTTCTTGAAACAAGCCTAACATTAATTAATCCTAAAAAATCTGCACTATTCACTATTTATTATTACTATTTTTTGAAAGTGTTTAACCACTAATTTTAAAGTATTTAAAAAGGGAAATCCGAAACTTTTGCCTAAACTGAAAGAGTGAAGGAAACTTACTTTCGAAATTTTTAAACTAAATAAAGATAACCCACGAAACTATAAGCCAAAGAATAAACGTTAATCAGAACACAAAGAAAAACACATATCCAAATATACAAAGTTAGTTAAAACATTTAAAGTAAGCATAAAAGAAAGCAATAAATAAAGGAACTAATTATGTTAAGTTCCTTTGGAGGAACTAGTCTCCTAATGGGTGACTCCGAGCATTGCGATGATTCCTAATAGCTGTTCGACCCAAAAACATATTGGGCCGAAGTTGAGTTTCAAGTGAGAACTCCAGCTCTCCGGTTGTTTCATGTAACACAAAAAATGATCAGGATTAGTAACTTGCATAACAAAGTTTACAAAATGTAGAAATATGCCAAGCTTAACAATAAAGTGATAAGGAAAACAAACATGTTATTCGGTAAATACACAAGCATATATGAAAGACGACATGTAACCATATTTTGCTTCATTTTTTAAGCAAACGATCAAATTTATTTGACTAGAGCACAAACGAACTAACATGAGATGATATCTGAAAAGAACTTAGGCAAAACGAACATCTTCAACACTAGTCGATTATGGGAAAACAAGGTACACAACAAATAGCAATATAAAAACTTTATTATTATTATTTTTATTCACTTTAACTAAATAAGTAGCTATGAATAAATCACCTCAAAAAGTAAGGCGTTATGAACAAATCAACTCAAAAAAGTAAGGCAAACACTAGTGACGGGAGGATTAAAAAGGGAACCAAACTACTACACTAGCTCATGATAAATTCCTTAAGCTAGTATTCCCGAAATTGATCCCGAGTCAAAACAAAAATAATGAAAATACGGGCAGCCCCCTTTTTCTAACAAATGCACACTAAATCAACCACTTTTTACTAGGATTGAGGTGTTTTGAAGAAAGGTTAGAGACCACAATATTCAACAAAACGCCGGAAATATAATCATGATAAGTACATTCCTATCCTAAACAACATTTTCGGGACAAAAAAAAAGGTGACAAAACCTATTGAAACTTTTAACTTAAGAATTTAAACTTCAAGAAACTCAAACATGGCATACATATACCTTTTCCGATTTAAACAAAATCAGCCCCTAATTGTGATTAAAACAAGACGGGACGATTACATACTCTTACATCTCAATCCGTAAGGGAAAGCAACAAGAAAACTCAACTTTTACGAAGAGTAAATATTGATCCTAATCTCTAGTTATGCAACAAAGGTAGCCATGTACATTTGAAGACTTGGAGCCTCTTGAAATTTTTTTTCAAGTTGAATCAAGATTGCAAATAGTCTACAAAACATACCATGGACTATAGATACAAATGATTCGAGAACTAAGTTACTTTAAGTTCAACTCACAAACAGATTAACCAAACAGCCAACCATTTACAACAATTAAACCAAGTCTTGAATTGTAAACACTTCATAATCACATAAGCTAAACCAAACGGCCAGAAACTGATTTTCGTTTCACATTTTAACGCCTAAAATCAGCCAAACAAGAACAACCAAAACTCACACGAATCAATGGATCACAAAACTAAACATAAAGTAATTAGACGGGATAGGATTTACCTTGTGTTGGGCAGCGATTGAGGCCGTCAAGTGTTGAGTTCCAAACTAGCAAACTCCGACCCCGACTCCGGTTATTCGAATGAAACAAGCGAAGCGAAAAAGGGGAAGACCACGAGTGAGTATAAGCCAATAATCAGAAAAACAATTTGGTGTGAGCTGTTTGTGATGATTTTTTCTGATAATGCTTTCAAAAATTCTTTCGTGATTAATTTTTTTGTGTTCTTTCCGTCGTCCCTTTTTTTCGTTTTTTTTTTGTTGAAACCCAAGGGTTCCTTTTATAGCCAAAGTTTGAAGGCTCAAACGGCTCTTTCCAAGAATTCAAAATTTGAATTCTTGGAAAGCCAAGTTGCAATGGAAATGATGAAATCAGAGAAAGGGAAGATGCTTACCCTTTTTCAGGCTGATTTGAAAGAGAAAGTGACGGGAGAGGTGGTTTTGTACTCGGATTCGCCGGATTAAACTCGTACCCGTCGGATAACACTTTGAATCCGACGGGTCTTCGATTTTCTCCTCTTTTTCGAGGTCTGTAGCCGGCGGCGGGGAAAGCTTTTTCAGCTCTGCTTTTTGGTGATGTTAAAGGGTGAGGGGACGGCTATAAAGGTGGAGGAGTAGAGGAGAGAAGGGTGAAGACCACCGGATTTTGCCATTATCCGGTGGTCTGGCGGCGGTGGTCTTTTTCGAGGTTGTAAACTTTCGAAAAGGGGAAGGGACATCGTGAGGTGATGGAGAGGGGTTGTCCCCTTTTGCCCGCCGGTACGAAGCAAAATCCGGCGGGCCTTTGGTGGTGGAGGCGGTGAGAAAGGGTTTGGGAGGGGGGGTGGTCTGTCGGTTTGGAGAGGGTGAGGGGTCTGTTTGGTTTGGTTGAGAGTGGAGAGAAAAAGAATTAGGGTGTGTTTAGTTGTTAGCTGAGGGTTTTTTGGGCTGGTGGGGCGAATTGGGTAGTGGGCTAGGAGAAATTGGGTAATGAGAAATTGGGCTGAAACAAAATAAGGATTTGGCCCAAAATTGGTAAATGAATTAGTTTGTAGGAAAAATTCAATTTTTCCCTAATCGTTTTTCCACTTAATTAATTTAACGATGCTTCCTTCATCCCAATTAATTTTCAATACGTATAGCTGACTAAAAAATAATTTTGATACGCGTGATCGCAATCCTCAATTGATAGAACTGTATTTAGGAAATGTTATAGCGATACGACAAATTTCATTTAGAGTTTGGGATAAAAGTTGCTATACCAATATCTTGTTAAAAAGAATGAATCATAAAATATTTTTGGGGTGATTTTATAAGATACAATATTATTAGTAATTATTATTATAAAAAGTAAAGGAAATCATTTTAAAAAATGATTATTGGTGCCAAAATTTATAAAAAATTAATATAAAAATAAGAAAATCATTTTGGAAAAGTCCTCGGGATTAAGAAGCATATAAAAATTAATTATGGGAAAAAGGAGGGCCAAAATTGGGTGTCAACATATAGTACTAGAACACATTAAAGGAAAAGAGAACAATTTAGCAGATCAGTTAAGCAGACTTATGATAAAATGACTAACTTGAAAATCTTTAGTATGTATGCAGGAAAAGACAAAGGAAAGGAGGAAGCTTCCCCTTCCGCAGACAATTATTTACAGACTTTGCTAAGAACTACTCAGTTCAAAGCACAGACTCGAATGGATACTCAAAAATTAGAAAGACTATATTTTGGTAAGCAGAATCTAATATGCTATCCAGAATGTAACTTGAATTTCAGGGTGCAAGGCGGGACGAGCATAGACAAACCCCAGAGATGTCTAATAGACAACCTGTGGATAGCCTTTGGCAAAACCCCCAAAGACCATGGATACTTTATTTCAGTTTTAAATGCTTTATGCTCATACTTTACCGAGAAAAACCAAGACAAAAAATTTAAATTTTATACGGTAATACAAGGAAAAAAGCCAGGAGTTTTCCAAACCTGGATCGAAGTAATAGACAATATTAAAAATTTTCAGACACCTTTATTCAAAGGGTTTAATGATTTAAATGAAGCGTTGGACTTCGCTAGGGGAAATCTAGGACCCAATTTCTTTATTACCCCTTCTCTTAGGCAAGTTAATACTACTCCCCAGTATAAAACAAAGTGTAACATCCGCTATTTGTGTATTTAGATTAAAACAAATACTTAAATCTCACAGTGTATAAAACAAAGTTGAACATTCGCAAAATTGTATGGGTTTGCTCCCATGTCTACCAACTCACGCGGGGAAGAGTATATACACTACACAAATAGCGGATGATCTGAACAGTGAATAAATAGACCAACTTTGTTTTAGCTGAACAGTGAATAAAGAGTAACAAAGTGTAACATCCGCTACACAACTTGTCTCACTTTGTTTCTTCTTCTAAACTTGTCTCACTTTGTTTATAGAAGTTTTAAAATAGACAAAAAAAAAGGATTCATAAATCAAATATGAATTGTGTTAGGGTTTATATATATATATATATATATATATATATATATATATATATATATATATATATATATATATATATATATATATATACACGTTATTCACACTTTTAATATAACTAGTTTAGTATACGTGCGTTCAGGGGCGGGCCCACGTATGTTCAAGCGGGTTCAGTTGAACACTTTATCAAAAAATTACACTGTATAGATAGAATAAATCAATTTTTTAGACAGTAAAATGTTAATAAATCAATAACTTGAACCCTCTTGGCATATCTTCATTCTCTGCTCAGGTGGTCAAGTGGGTTCATTTTCGCGTTTTGGTCACGAGTTCAAATTCCACTCACTGTTTTTTTACTTTATTTTCTGTAAGTTGCAAGATGTGCAATGATTGACCAAAGTTAAACTCTTCCAATTTAGGTGTTAAAATACGTTAACGCTAGTGTGCTTTTGATCCCAATATGCCTTCTAAATTTATTACATCCCCTCTTTTTTAATCTTAAAAAATTTATTACTTTCACATCTTCTAAAGTTTGTCATACTTCAACAAATTAGGCCTCTCAAAAGTGAATTTTGATTTCTCGTCTATAAAATGCTAAAACATGCAAGTATACTTGTATAAATTCCTTATAATTTATAGTTTAACTTATAAATTCCCTTGGCAATTGTTTTATAAGTTGTTAATTTATATTATGTTGAATATTGTTATTTGTTTTATATTAAAAATTTTGAACTAGTATATTACTCTATTTCTTTAGTTATCTGTATTAATTTAGTTTAGTTGTTTAACTCTTTTTTATTGTCTTATATTTGCAAATAATATTATTTAGGAGTACTTCTCAACAAGAAAAGAATCTAGATTTTGTTAAATTTCATAAAGCTAATAAAAATTTAAATTGGTTAAATTGATTTTTATTTGTTGAAATATTGTTTTTCAATTTAAATAATTTAATTGTTATAAAATACAAGTAGATAATTTGTTTTCTTTTCTTCTTTATAAAAAAAAAATGTTTCCAACTTTTTAAAATTATAAAATGTTGACTTTAAATGAGTTTATCTGTGATCGTAATAAAAAAACAAAAAGAAGCCGTCAATTCCTGCTTGTCGTTTCGAATACTACTTATACTAATGGTTATAATTGTTTTTGGTTGAATCCACTTGTGTAAAATTCTGGGTCCGTCACTGCGTGCGCTGCACGTGTGTGTCACATTAATAATAAAATTATGTATATAAAATGAACAAATTACTTTTACAATTTTTTTTCTTTTTTCTATAGAGGTATTAATATTAAACTCTTTTCTCTAATTACTTTCAAACATATTGACTTTGGCACTGCAGCTAGCAGCTTAGCCTGAGCTTATGACATAGCAGTGGGAGAACAACGAATTTATTAAGTTTTGGGCTTTAAAAAATCTGCAGAATCTTACCATAATTTACAATTGAATTGTTTCCTGTCTTCTAGTAGTAGTAGTAATATTACCGGAGAATATTATAAGGTCCTTCACACTTTTAATGAAGGACAAAAAGTTCAAATCATATTATAAGGTTCTACACACTTTTAATATAGTATAGATATAGATATTGTTTGAAGAAAATAAAAAGGTCTAATAACTTTACAAAGACAGTAAATATGCATATTAATGAGGGAAAAGTAAAGAAAGAACAATAGTATTCAAGAAATATTAGATATATATCTTAAAAAATTAGGTCTTTTTTCACTTTGAACGCGTATGTTGAATTCGAACTAAAAAAAGAAAAGATATTCCTAACAACTCAAAATATAAAAAGTGTTTCTAACAATTCCAAACAAAAAGGGATAAGATTACCAAAAAAATAAAAATATACAACAAACTTACAACAATAATGATTCAATAATAATGCGGCCTCCGATCTAAAGCCACCATTATCTTTCTCTTTTCGGATCAAGCTACCGTTAACTTTACTACACAAAAATAACTTAGCTTTGAAGTGTTGGCTTCGAAGAACTCAAATCGATAAATTTAAAAAGAGAGGCAAAATTAAATTCATACAATGAAAAAGGGCCTAAATTATCCTCACCTATTGAAAATGGTACAATTCAGATCAAGCTACCATTAACTTTACTACACAAAAATAACTTAGCTTTGAAGTGTTGGCTTCCAAGAACTCAAACTGATAAATTTAAAAAGAGAGGCAGAATTAAATTCATACAACAAAAAAGGGCCTAAATTATCCCTCACCTATTGAAAATGGTACAAAAATATCTTTCATCCACCTATTGACTCTATTATACTCCTGACATCCACCTTTGAGCTCTAAAATACCCTTAACTATAGGAAAAGGTCTAAAAATACCCTCCATCATTCACCTTTTTGGCTCACTTATACCCTTGAAACTAACCGTTCCCTCTTTATTTTATTTTTAAAAAAATTACTTATTACGTGCCTTTTTTTATTGGGTTAAATAAAAATCTCCCCACTAAACTGATGACATGACAAATAAGATTAACTAAAACTTACATATTAGCAAATAAAAATAAATACTAGTTAAGAACTAGAAAAAGAGAAAAAAATAAAGTGAAGTGAAGATCCAACAAAGTACCAACTCTTTCGACAACTAAATTTTATCAAAAAAATTAAACATACTAGTGTCACCTTTATACTTACTAGTGTTATAAAAATTAAAAAATTTGATTGGTTGTCGAAAATATATTGCCAAGATAAATGGAGATGACTGGAGACAAACCCATCAACCTTATTTTCTATGTCAAATTTTATCCTGAATTCTTCAATCTCTCGGACTAATTGAACTTAAATATGACTTGAAACACTTCTTATTTTTTTTTATCATTTTATCGTTGATTATGATCTTACCAATTCTGGTGTGGCTACTGGTGAAATGATCATTAGCTTATGTGATAACAATGTCTATTTGATAAAAGGAAATAGATGATAAGTTTTGTGGACGATGCTGTTTTATGGACTGATGGGAGTGACAGTAGCTTTTAGTTATATATTTTTAGTCGTTGGTAATTAATTATCTTGGCGGTGATAGCAGTGTTCAATAATAAGATTTTCTCTTATCATCTCTTTTCTCAGTTCTTAACTAGTAGTATTTATTTTTATTTATGGACATGTAATCTTTAGTTACTCTTATTTGTCATGCCATCAGCTTGGTAGAGTGAGATTTTTATTTTACCCAATAAAAAAATGACACGTAATAAGTATTTCTTAAAAAATAAAATATAGAGGGGGCTGTTAGTTTGAAGGGTATAAGTGAGCTGAATAGAGGATATTTTTTGATCTTTTCCTATAATTCAGGGGTATTTTGGCCCTTTTTTGTTTTTAATATGTGGTCTGTTAATTTAAAGAACAATTTAGAGCTCAAAAGTGAATGTCAGGGTATAATATAGCCAATAGGTGGATGAGGAGTATTTTTGTATCATTTTCAATAAGTAAAGGATAATTTAGGCCATTTTTCAATACATTTCTATTGAAATTGAAACTCTTTAAGCCAAATTAAAAACATAAACGTAATTAATGTTACCAGAGAATATTTAAACACCCAGTGGGTTCATACATAGATGGACTTATTTTCCTTTTCTCCATTCTCATTAGTTTTGCTTGTATACTTCCATATATAGAGAAAATTGTGTTTCCTCTCTATTTTGGGCATGGAAACAGAAAATTAAGGGTCACCAAAACATGAAATAGGGGTTTTTAATTTACATTGGTGGCCGGAAATTTCTACGTGGGAAAATTAACAACCAACAATTTAGGCCTAATAGCAAATATTTTAATTAGTTATAATTACAAAGTCTTAAATAACAAATTAAATGATAATAATTAGAGAAAATAGTAAAATAATAATTTTGTCTAAAGAAGAATCTTTTAATGAAGGACAAAAAGTTCAAATCACATAAGGTTATTCACACTTTAAATATAACTAGTCAAGTGTATGTGCTTTGCACGTGTGTATCACGTTAATAAATAATTAATATATCTATATATATATATATATAAAGTATAAATTATTGTGTGTAAGTTATATTATTAAGTACAAAACTTTAAGAAAAAGTGGGAAGATTAGGTTGCGGGAGAGAGCAAAAAGATTATTGAACTAATAGCATTTTTTTATCAATATTCTAAAATCAATTTTATATTTTTGAGCTGTAATTAGTTTTTAAGATCCTTAAAAAATATTTTAAAGTATATTTTTTTCGAAAGTGTTTTTCAAAATAATACTTTTAAGAAAAGCTATTTTTAGCTTCTGAAAATCAATATCAGATACTCGCTCAAAACTCTTATTTACTCTCAAAGTGTGGTCAAATACCTTGCTTTTTTAAAAAAAAATAAAAAAATTATAAAAAAATATTTTTGACCTTCCAAAAGTTTGAGACTATAAGTATAAGATGAAGTATTTATACCATAACTAAGATAAAATTACTAAAAAAAATAACTCATAAAGAAACGACAATTATAACGATAGCAAAAAGAGAAAAAAGGGTAAATATTGATTTTAAAGAATAGTTCAGTGAAGGAAAAACTTTTTTACATCTTTACCTGCCTTTTCCTCTTCTCCAATTTTCAACTCTCCTCCATCTAGTAATAGCATCTGTGGCATGAACCAATCAAATTTTAAAAAAATAAAATGTAAATAGCTAGATCATTAATTAATTACACAACTATCAATTATATGCAATCTTAATAACCTATGTAAATTAGCAAAAAAGATATAGTATAATTTAATAAGAACAAAATTGAAAAGAGAAAGCTATGGAGCATTGTCACGGAGAGTTGTTATTTATTTTTTTCATGGTTGAAATTCTTTTATAGATAGAATTGCTTTTCTAATCCTAATAAAATTATTTTTCATATTAGTTATTGCATAGGACTATAAATATTGAATCTTATTGCAAAAAAATGACACGACAAGGGGTAGATGAATATTTTAACTTAGCCGATCAATTTTTTTACTTTTTAAGAATACCTTTTCTTTTAAGAATAGTGACGTATCCAATATAGATTAGAAAATTACCTTTTTCCTTAAAGTTAGAAATTATATGTAATATAGTCAATATTTAATATTATTAAAATAAAGGTATAATAATTAGAGAAAATAGTAAAAAGACGATATTGTCTAAAGAAGAGACTTTTAATTAAGGACAAAAAGTTCAATCAACATTTATAAGGACTTTCACACTTTTAAGATAGTATAAACTAGTTTAGTGTACGTGCGTTGCACGTGTGTATTTCGTTAATTAATAATAAAAATATATAAATAGATAAAATTATTGTGTGCAAGTTATATTAAATACAAGTCTTTTTAAAAATAACACAAAAAATTTAAGATAAAAAGAATACTTAAAGAGGAACATAATAACTCACTCTCAAATCATTTATATAAGAGAATTACTTGCATAATAATCAATGTATGGTTATAAATAATATTATTCTATAGAATTATACACGCAATAACAAAAAATAAAAAAAGGAACATATTATAGATGAGATGATGTTCACGTGAACTTCGTCATCCAGTGAATCCAAGCTCTTGATATACCCTTAGAATACAATTGAACTCAAATTATGAGCATGTTGTTAGGATCGAAACAACAGGGCGTCGTGTGAACGCTAACAAAGAAATCTTGAACGACGATAACAAAAAAAAATTATGAAAAGACTCACAATAGCTTAAATTAATTTGATCAATTGACGTACATATGCTAATAGAAAAAAATAAAAGAAAAATTTTTATTGAGAGAATAGTTTCCTCTTAAATAAGATTTTGTTTGAGGACCATATTGTAGAAAAGAATGATTCTCAATTTATAAAAGTTTAAAATCTTTTCCTTCAAGAAAGTATTAACTAAATATGAAAGATTTTTATTTTTATTTATAAATTATTTATCAATATTAAAATAACATGAATTTCAAATAAACTAAACCCATAAAAATAATTTTTAAATATTAGAAGCTTAATATTAATAAATTTTCAACTTGTTCTCCTATTAATTAATCATTGTTTGCTTGTTACTTTAACCTACGGCCATTTATTATAATTTTTTTTCTTTTTTTTATTGTCTTTAGTCTGCTCGTTTCCTCAAATTTTCTATATTCTACTTAATAATATAGAGTATTTTCTACATTCTATATTCCTCAAATTTTTTATTGTCTTCGGCAAGTTAGGGCATTCTGGTCATTTTTTGTTATTCTTTTCGTTTTAATTTATTTGTCTTATTTTTTAATTTATTATATATTTAAAAATTACGTAAATAGATAAATCACGATAATTAACAATTTAAAATATTTGAAAGATATAAAAAGTTGGTTGACTCTGAAAATTCTATTAGTGCCACATAAATTGGGACAGAGAAAGTAACATATATTATTTAAAAATGACGTAAAAAGTACCATAAATCACAATAATTAATATTTTCAAAAAAAATAAAAAATATATAAAAACTTTAGTTGACTCTCCAAATTCTATCAATGACACGTAAATTGGAGTAGAGAGAGTAACATATATTATTTGAAAATTATGTAGAAAGTACTATAAATCATAACAATTAACAACTTAAAATATTTAAAAGACATAAAAAATTTGGTTGACTCTCAAAATTTTATCAATATCACATAAATTGGGACAGAAGAAAAATATTATAAATCACAATAATTAACAATTTTAAATATTTATTAGTTGACTCTCGAAATTATATCAATGCCACATAACTTGGGACAAAGGGAGTAACATATATTATTTAAAAACTACGTAAAAAGTATTATAAATCACAATAGTTAACAACTTAAAATATGTAAAATCATACAAAGAAGTTTGATTGACTATCTAAATTCTATTTGTGTCACATAAATTGAGACAAAAAAATAATATATTGGCACGGGCTCTTTATATCTAGTCTTATAGCACGGGCTCTTTATATCTAGTCTATATAAGAAGTGCCAGTATGAGTAGCTGAAGCAGACATGTCATGGACGACATGCCTACTTTGGCGGGTTCCACTCTGAAAGTTTTATATCTTTTCTCCCTTTTAATTTATTTATCTTACATTAAAAGTTTTATAAATCACAATAATTAACAACTCATTATATATTTTAAAGTTACATTAAAAGTATTATAAATCACAATAAAAAAAATTATATTAAAAGTATTATAAATCACAACAATTAATAACTTAAAATATTCTTATATGAATTTCATTGATTTTTAAAAATAATATCTGCATATCTTAAAATTTCATTAATCTTAATAAAATAATATATAAATTTAAATTAGACATATCTTAAAATTTTAGAGTATCAACATTGGGTGTGCCAGTATGAGCAGCTGAAGCAGGCATGTCATGGACGACATGCCTGCTTCGACGGGTTCCACTCCAAAAAAATTATATCCTTTCTCCGTTTTAATTTATTTATGTTACACTAAAAGTTTTATAAATCACAATAATTAACAACTCATTATATATTTAAAATTACATTAAAAGTATTATAAATTACAACAAAAAAATTATATTAAAAGGATTATAAATCACAATAATTAACAACTTAAAATATTCTTATATGAATTTCATTGATTTAAAAATAATAATATTTGCATATCTAAAAATTTCATTAATCTAAATAAAATAATGGAAAAGGGGTAAAAAAAATACCCCTTTACTTTTATTTATTAGTCAATTTTGCCCTTCATTATACTATGAGGCTATTTATACCCATACCGTTACTAAACTTAACAAAAATACTCTTCATTTGGATGAAATCCTCAAATTGATCAAAATTATCCTATTTCTACTTTTGACCCGATTCGACCCGACCCACAAAACTAAATATATCCATACCAAATTAAACTCCAAATATGAAGAGCCCACCCATTTTTGTCCTTCTCTAGTTCTGTCACGACCCGATTTCTCGGTCATGATGGCACCTACAACCCCCGGTAGGTGAACCAATCCCTGTAGCCCAGAACAATTAGTAATGGGCTACTATCTAGCAAATAAGGGAAAGAATAGATAACAGGAGTATATATATATACATATGCGGAAATTAAATCAACCCCAAGACCTGGTATCCTAGTACAGAGCCAAACTATATACATGGAGTGCAAATAAACCAAAACTATATATACAGATGTCTCTGAATGGTAATAGAGTACATGAAGCAAAAGATAAACTAAAGCTAAGCTCCGATCGCCAAGAGCTCACCCTCAGCCTGAAGTAGTCTCCAACAGATCTCCAAGCACGAATCACAACGATCTATCGGCGATGGCCCACGCTAGGATCTGCACCCACAGATGCAGGGGGTAGGGGTGAGCACCAAATGCGAAGCATAAGGTACCCAGTAGGTATCATAGGCCGACTGGGCACATATAAGATAAAAGCGTAGTAATAGACAGAATAGAAGCAAGTAGTCACAGAAATCAACGAAAGGTACACAGGAACTAGCCCAGAGGGAAAGCAACAGAACCACATATGAGGCTAGTAAGCAGAATATACACACCAAAGGCACAGGTGAAAGTAAGAAACAACGCACCTGGGGTCCTTGCAATAACAGTGTATACAAAATAAGTTTACGAAATGGACGGTATACCGGTAACCTCAAGTGTAATAAGAAGAGAGAAAGAGTGACAATAGGCATGCTCAGAGACATGAATCAAACTCAACTAATCACACCAATCTCATACTTATACATAATAGAGAACAATTCTATAAGTAAAAAGCAAAAGTCTACCTACAGTCCCTCGGCCGCCCATACAACCGAGAAACACAAACAAGTGAAAACAAACCCTCCGGCATCCCATACTACCGGAGCGTACAATCA